>CAWUFW010021691.1:0-114215 GCA_963921515.1 Calotriton arnoldi | reverse complement strand
AGTTACGTATTGCTGGCACACCTGAAGCCATCTTGATTGGAATAAACTGGTAACACTTAAAACATTTAATTTAAAAAGGAACAAAATGAGGGGGTTCATTTTGCCATAGAAATTATGGTTAGTGCTGTAGAAAGAAAAATTAGGACATGTTTTAAGTGAGATCTCAAATATCTTCCTGTTATATTTCAACAGGAGCAGCCTGTCAGTTGATGCCTTTGTGTTCTACTGCAGCTTCCCAGAGTGTTCTAAAGAACAACTAGAGTGCTAACAGCCTTACTTATGACAAAAATATGGCACACCTGAAGCCATCTTGATTGGAATAAACTGGTAACACTTAAAACATTTAATTTAAAAAGGAACAAAATGAGGGGGTTCATTTTGCCATAGAAATTATGGTTAGTGCTGCAAAAAGAAAATTTAGTGCATGTTTTAAGTGAGATCTCAAATCCTCTTCTATTTCATTAGAAAATTCTGACATGCAGACTGAAACAATCACTTTCAATACCAGCAGTAGACTTCCAGTTAACTCCTTGGTGAGCAGTAGCTTTACTACAGTGATCTAATGAACAACTAGAGTAATAACATTCTGAATTTATGGCAAATGTGTGACACATCTGAATGCCTTCTTGATGGAATCAAAGTAAAAAACTGAAAGCATTTCCTACTGAGGAGACTGCAGTAAATGAGGGTATTAGGAAACTTCATAACAAAGAAGTCTTCCAAGATGGCCACCAGTGAAAAAAGAGCCCAAATGTAGCACAAATATTACCCAGATGTAGCCCACATATAGCCCAATGACAAAAGTGTGCAAAACACTTTTTATTTTTAGTTTTTTTGCAGTTTTATGTAGTGCAGACTGGTCAGGTATTGGAGCGTTGCATCTTAAAACATGACCCCACTACACTACAAAAACACCACTGCACTACCCTAAACCCTAAAACACTACCCCAGCATGACCCCCTACACTACACAAGCACCACTGCACTATCCTAAACCCTAAAACACTACCCCCAGCATGACCCCCTACACTACACAAACACCACTGCACTACCCTAAACACTAAAACACTACCCCAACACCACTGCACTAACCTAAATCCTAAAACACTACCCCCAGCACGACCCCCTACACTACCCAAACACCACTGCACTACCCTAAAACATGACCCCCTACACTACACAAACACCACTGCACTACCCTAAACCCTAAAACACTACCCCCTACACTACACAAACACCACTGCACTACCCTAAACCCTAAAAACTACCCCAGCACGAACCCCTACACTACCCAAACACCACTGCACTACCCTAAACCCTAAAACACTACCCCCAGCAGTACCCCCTACACTACCCAAACACCACTGCACTACCCTAAACCCTAAAACACTACCCCCAGCAGTACCCCCTACACTACCCAAACACCATTGCACTACCCTAAACCCTAAAACACTACACCCAGCAGTACCCCCTACACTACCCAAACAACACTGCACTACCCTAAACCCTAAACCACTACCCAAACACCACTGCACTACCCTAAATGCTAAAACACTACCCCCAGCATGACCCCCTACACTACCCAAACACCACTGCACTACCCTAAACCCTAACACACTCCCCCCAGCACGACTCCCTACACTACCCAAACACCACTGCACTACCCTAAACCCTAAATCTACCCCAGCATGACCCCCTACACTACACAAACACCACTGCACTACCCTAAACCCTAAAACACTACCCCCAGCACAACCCACTTCACAACCTAAAAACAACTGCACAATTTGTTACAGGCGTTGCAACACAGGCCTGTGGTGCTTACTGGAAGTACCTGGTGGGCTAGTTGGGCCCCAGGGACCCTCAGGATTCAAGGTGACCTAATCCCCCAACTTAAAAAGCGCCACGTTGTGCGTTTGCACAGTGGTGAAGGGAGGGGGCGGGGCTTCAGGTGACATGTGCTCAAACACGCCCTGTGGTGCGTTTTAAGTTGGGGAATTATTCCCTTGAATCCTGAGGGACCCTGGGGCCAACTAGCCCACCAGGTACCTTCAGTAAGCACTACAGAGTTGCGTTGCAGAGAGGTGAAAAAGGTGCGTGGCCTCGGAACGCCTCTCTGCAACTTAGCTCTGTGGTCCTAACTGTAGGTACCTGGGGGGCTAGTTGGGCCCCAGGGACCCTCAGGATTCAAGGGGACTTAATCCCGCAACTTAAAATGCGCCACGGGGCGCGTTTGCACACATGTCACCTCAGGCCCCCCCTCCCTTCACCACTGTGCAAACGCGCCCTGTAGCGCGTTTTAAGAGGTAGTTTTAATCCCCCTGCCCTATTATGTACTAGGGACTTACAGAGGAGGTCATGCTAATTACAGGGGTACCCCAACGCATAGTGTTCCCTAGTGTATGTAGGTGTTTTCACTGTATTCTAAGTGTCTTTTAGCATAGCACTGGCTCTGGTTAGTCAGAGTCAGTTACCACCAGTACCCGTCTGAAAAAGTTGTGGGCACAGGATGATTTTGCAACAAGGCCTCTTTCTGCTCCTCTGTTGGTTCTTTCTGCACATCTTTTGCTTCTTCCTGCACTTTTCTTTGTCTTTGTGGACTTCTGTTGCTTCTTTCTGCATTTCTTTTGCTTCTTTCTGTGCGTTTTTTCTTCTTTCTTCACATGTCCTACCTCTGTAGGCATAGTTAGAAACTAGCATTTAAAAAACCTTTGAAATTCACTTAAAAAATCATAGGTTTCAGTCACATTATAGTTAGAAATTAGCATTTAAAAAACCTTTGAAATTCACTGAAAAAACCATAGGTTTTAGGGACAGTTATAGTTAGTTGGACATTTCACTCGTACAAAACCATAGAAATTCCCCCGTTATAGTTAGTTCAGCTAACTATAACTCGCGCCCCCGCAATGCACTGCTGATGACGTCACATATTACATCACTCATGACATGGTCAGTGACATCACTGATGACATCACTGATGACATCTCAAATGACATCACTGATGACATCACTGATGACATCATCCATGTGATAATTTCATGCATCTTCTCACACCCTAATATAACTTTTGATACACCCACTCTAAATTACAGACTGCCATTCTCAAAACCATACACACTCCAATACCAATAACTACATACCCACTCACTGATTCTTAGGTCTACACACACACATCTACTCACTCACCCGTACAGTCACTCATACTTACAGTCACTCAGTACAGGACAATCATATGCACTCATACACCTATATAAACACTCACACACCGCCACTCATCCATAGAGGTACTCACAGACCTAGTCAGTCATGCAAAAAATTAATCACACACCCATTTACTCACCTATACAGTTATACACACACCAGCTCACTTACTCATACAAATACTAGCACATTCTTACGCTCTTATACAATAACTGATACAAGCACACACGCATCCATACAGCCACTCTCACAATCACACACTCTCACTTATAGCCATTTAAATACTCTAACACACATATATACTGCCTTTTACATATGTAGTTACTCACACATGTACCACTGAGATATACATTCACTCACTAACACACCCATACACACACTCACCCACCCAAGCAGTCCATCACAGATGCACTCTTGAAATCATGCACCCAGTGAATCACCCACTCACATATCTATGTACAGAGTCACACACACCCCACCCACACAAACACTCAGGCACCCATACAGATACTCAGAGAACCAATTAATAACCCATATACACACTCATGTAGCTATTCGCAAATCCATGCATCCACTTACACACCAACAGACAGACGGATACAGACATTCACCCAGTTTAGTCACTAACCCATGCATTCAGTAAGATACGTTTAATCACTCACTTATAGAGTTAGTCACGCACCTACTAAATCATCCATTCAGACACTTATACACCCACTAATTCTTCAATACGCCTTTGCCTATATATATTAAACATATTTAAACTTTACAGAAACACACAGTCACTGGATGATGTCATCAGTGATGTCATCAGTGATGTCACTGACCATGTCATGAGTGATGTAATATGTGACGTCATCAGCAGTGCATTGCGGGTCGCGAGTTATAGTTAGCTGAACTAACTATAACGGGGAAATTTCTATGGTTTTGTACGAGTGAAATGTCCAACTAACTATAACTGTCCCTAAAACCTATGGTTTTTTCAGTGAATATATGTATATATATATATATATATATATACATATATATATATATATATATATATATATATATATATATATATTATCTACTGGCGGTCGCCTGTAGATAGTTATAGTTAGGACCTATTTTCCATAGGAAATCCGCATCATTCTATTTGAAATAACTCTTGCGTCGGTTGACGAATCTTCGCGAAATTTTCAAACTTTATGGCCCGCTCCGGTCCGCTCCTACCCTGAAAGTCTCAGGGTGATTCGTCAAGCGGGGGCCGAGAAAAAAGGGGGTCCCAAAACGTGTTTTCCCCATTCATTTTCCCATAGGAAACTTTAGACACGGCTACAACTCGAACTGCTGAACGGAATTACACCAAATTTGGCAAAGAGGTAGTTCTTGGTTCAGAAAGAACCCTTTTGTTAAATGGTGTAAATCCGTTCAGTAGTTGCGGAGAAATTAAAAAAATAAGAGTCAAAAAATCAATTTCCCATAGGAAACTTTATGCAAGGCTACAGCTCGAACTGCTGAACGGAATTACACGAAATTTGGCAAAGAGGTAGTTCTTGGTTCAAAAAGAACCCTTTTTGTTAAATGGTGTAAATCCGTTCAGTAGTTGCTGAGAAAATCAAAAGTAAAAACACATATATATCTGGGCGGAGCCTAACCACACATGTCATCGTGAGATCTGATTGGCTGTCAGCACTTCATCCTGGAATTGCTGGCAGCCATCTTGGGACCAATATAAATGATAGTACCCCATTGAAATGCATTGTAGTGAATCGAAGATTTTGAGGGTTACCAAAAGGAGAACTATAAAGGGTGATAACAGACTTTAGTTACATTAGAATTCATTTGTTGATGGTACCATACTAATTTCAGGAATTGTGGTGCGTTCTAAGGTGATTTTACCCTGTGAAAAACCTTCTGCTGGGATATCATGAATCATGTTTGAGAGAAAACTATTTTCACATGCTTGTCTCATACAGTTTTGGAAGGTGCCCCAGAAGCTAAAATGAGAGCATATTTTCTGTAAATTCACATTATCTTTCTCAGTCATGTGAGAATGAAGTCTGACATTCTCAGTAAAACATGTACATCCAACAAGGGCAGAGACTGTCAGTTGATTCCTTTGTGTTCTACTGCAGCTTCCCAGAGTGTTCTAAAGAACAACTAGAGTGCTAACAGCCTTACTTATGACAAAAGTATGGCACACCTGAAGCCATCTTGATTGGAATAAACTGGTAACACTTAAAACATTTAATTTAAAAAGGAACAAAATGATGGGGTTCATCCTGTCATAGAAATTATGGTTAGTGCTCTGGAAAGAAAAATTAGGACATGTTTCAAGTGTGATCTCAAATATCTTCCTGTTATATTTCAACAGGAGCAGCCTGTCAGTTGATGCCTTTGTGTTCTACTGCAGCTTTCCAGAGTGTTCTAAAGAACAACTAGAGCGCTAACAGTCTTACTTATGACAAAAGTATGGCACACCTGAAGCCATCTTGATTGGAATAAACTGGTAACACTTAAAACATTTAATTTAAAAAGGAACAAAATGATGGGGTTCATTTTGTCATAGAAATTATGGTTAGTGCTGTAGAAAGAAAAATTAGGACATGTTTCAAGTGTGATCTCAAATATCTTCCTGTTATATTTCAACAGGAGCAGCCTGTCAGTTGATGCCTTTGTGTTCTACTGCAGCTTCCCAGAGTGTTCTAAAGAACAACTAGAGCGCTAACAGTCTTACTTATGACAAAAGTATGGCACACCTGAAGCCATCTTGATTGGAATAAACTGGTAACACTTAAAACATTTAATTTAAAAAGGAACAAAATGAGGGGGTTCATTTTGCCATAGAAATTATGGTTAGTGCTGCAAAAAGAAAATTTAGTGCATGTTTTAAGTGAGATCTCAAATCCTCTTCTATTTCATTAGAAAATTCTGACATGCAGACTGAAACAATCACTTTCAATACCAGCAGTAGACTTCCAGTTAACTCCTTGGTGAGCAGTAGCTTTACTACAGTGATCTAATGAACAACTAGAGTAATAACATTCTGAATTTATGGCAAATGTGTGACACATCTGAATGCCTTCTTGATGGAATCAAAGTAAAAAACTGAAAGCATTTCCTACTGAGGAGACTGCAGTAAATGAGGGTATTAGGAAACTTCATAACAAAGAAGTCTTCCAAGATGGCCACAAGTGAAAAAAGAGCCCAAATGTAGCACAAATATTACCCAGATGTAGCCCACATATAGCCCAATGACAAAAGTGTGCAAAACACTTTTTATTTTTAGTTTTTTTGCAGTTTTATGTAGTGCAGACTGGTCAGGTATTGGAGCGTTGCATCTTAAAACATGACCCCCCTACACTACAAAAACACCACTGCACTACCCTAAACCCTAAAACACTACCCCAGCACGACCTCCTACACTACACAAGCACCACTGCACTATCCTAAACCCTAAAACACTACCCCCAGCATGACCCCCTACACTACACAAACACCACTGCACTACCCTAAACCCTAAAACACTACCCCAACACCACTGCACTAACCTAAATCCTAAAACACTACCCCCAGCACGACCCCCTACACTACCCAAACACCACTGCACTACCCTAAAACATGACCCCCTACACTACACAAACACCACTGCACTACCCTAAACCCTAAAACACTACCCCAGCACGACCCCCTACACTACACAAGCACCACTGCACTACCCTAAACCCTAAAACACTGCCCCCAGCACGACCCCCTACACTACACAAACACCACTGCACTACCTTAAACCCTAAAACACTACCCCCAGCACGTACCCACTACACTGCCCGAACACCACTGCACTGCCCTAAACCCTGAAACACATACCCCTAGCACGACCCCCTACACTGCCCGAACACCACTGCACTGCCCTAAACCCTGAAACACCACCCCCTTCACGACCCCCTACACTGCCCGAACACCACTGCACTGCCCTAAACCCTGAAACACCACCCCGTACGACCCCCTACACTGCCTGAACACCACTGCACTGCCCTAAACCCTGAAACACCACCCCCAGCACGACCCCGTACACTGCCCGAACACCACTGCACTGCCCTAAACCCTGAAACACCACCCCCTGCACGACTCCCTACACTGCCCGAACACTACTGCACTGCCCTAAACCCCGAAACACTACCCCCAGCACGACCCCCTACACTGCACGAACACCACTGCACTGCCCTAAACCCTGAAATACTACCCCCAGCAAGACCCCTACACTGCCCGAACACCACTGCACTGCCCTAAACCCTGAAACACCACCCCAGCATGACCCCCTACACTGCCCGAACACCACTGCACTGCCCTAAACCCTGAAACACCACCCCCAGTATGACCCCTACACTGCCCGAACACCACTGCACTGCCCTAAACCATGAAACACCAGCCCCAGCACGACCCCCTACACTGCCCGAACACCACTGCACTGCCCTAAACCCTGAAACACCACCCCCAGCACGACCCCCTACACTGCCCGAACACCACTGCACTGCCCTAAACCCTGAAACACCAGCCCCAGCACAACCCCGTACACTGCCCGAACACCACTGCACTGCCCTAAACCCTGAAACACCAGCCCCAGCACGACCGCCTACACTGCCCGAAAACCACTGCACTGCCCTAAACCCTGAAACACCCACCCCAGCAAGACCCCCTACACTGCCCGAACACCACTGCACTGCCCTAAACCCTGAAACACCACCCCCAGCAAGACCTCTTACACTGCCCGAACACCACTGCACTAAAGCCTGAAACACCACCCCCAGCAAGACCACCTACACTAGCCGAACACCACTGCACTGCCCTAAACCCTGAAACACCACCCGCTGCACGACCCCCTACACTGCCCAAACACAACTGCACTGCCCTAAACCCTGAAACACCACCCCCTGCACTACCCCCTACACTGCCCGAACACCACTGCACTGCCCTAAACCCTGAAACACCACCCCTCAGCACGACACCCTACACTGCCCGAACACCACTGCACTGCCCTAAACCCTGAAACACCACCCCCAGCACGACCCCTACACTGCCCGAACACCACTGCACTGCCCGAAACCCTGAAACACCACCCCCTGCACGACCTCCTACACTGCCGGAACACCACTGCACTGCCCTAAACCCTGAAACATCAACCCCAGCAAGACCCCTACACTGCCTGAACACCACTGCCCTAAACCCTGAAACACCACCCCCTACACTGCACGAACACAACTGCACTGCCCTAAACCCTGAAACACCACCTCCAGCAAAACCCCTACACTGCCTGAACACCATTGCTCTGCCCTAAATCCTGAAACTCTAGCCCCAGCATGACCCCCTACACTGCCCAAACACCACTGCACTGCCCTAAACCCTGAAACACCACCCCCAGCACGACCCCCTACACTGCCCGAACACCACTGCACTGCCCTAAACCCTGAAACACCAGCCCCAGCAAGACCCCCTACACTGCCCGAACACCACTGCACTGCCCTAGACTCTAAAACACCAGCCCCAGCAAGACCCCCTACACTGCCCGAACACCACTGCACTGCCCTAAACCCTGAAACACCAGCCCCAGCACGACCCCCTACACTGCCCGAACACCACTGCACTGCCCTAAACCCTGAAACACCAGCCCCAGCACGACCCCCTACACTGCCCGAACACCACTGCACTGCCCTAAACCCTGAAACACCACCCCCTGCATGACCCCCTACACTGCCCGAACACCACTGCACTGCCCTAAACCCTGAAACACCACCCCCTGCAGCACCCCCTACACTGCCCGAACACCACTGCACTGCCCTAAACCCTGAAACACCACCCCCTGCACCGCCCCTACACTGCCCGAACACCACTGCACTGCCCTAAACCCTGAAACACCACCCCCAGCACGCCCCTTTACTGCTCGAACACCACTGCACTGCCCCAAACCCTGAAACACCACCCCCAGCACGACCCCCTACACTGCCAGAACACCACTGCCCTAAACCCTGAAACACCACCCCCTGCATGACCCCCTACACTGCCCGAACACCACTGCACTGCCCTAAACCCTGAAACACCACCCCCTACACTGCCCGAACACCACTGCACTGCCCTAAACCCTGAAACACCACCCCCAGCACGACCCCCTACACTGCCCGAACACCACTGCACTGCCCTAAACCCTAAAACACCACCCCCAGCATTACCCCCTACACTGCCCAAACACCACTGTACTGCCCTAAACCCTAGAACACTACCCCCAGCACGACCCCCTACACTACCCGAACACCACTGCACTACCCTAAACCCTAAAATACTACCCCCAGCACAATCCCCTACACTACCCAAACACGACTGCACTGCCCTAAACCCTCAAACACTCCCCCAGCACGACCCCCTACACTACCCGAACACCACTGCACTGCCCTAAACCCTAAAACACTCCCCCAGCACGACCCCCTACACTACCCGAACACCACTGCACTGCCCTAAACCCTAAACACTCCCCCAGCACGACCCCCTACACTACCCAAACACCACTGCACTGCCCTAAACCCTAAAACACTACCCCCCGCATGACCCCCTACACTACCCAAACACCAATGCACTACCCTAATCCCTAAAACACTACCCCCGCATGACCCCCTACACTACCCTAAACCCTAAAACACTACCCCCGCATGTCTCCCTACACTACCCAAAGACCACTGCACTACCCAAACCCTAAAACATGACCTCCTACACTACACAAACACCACTGCACTACCCTAAACCCTAAAACACTACCCCCTACAATACACAAACACCACTGCACTACCCTAAACCCTAAAACACTACCCCCAGTAGTACCCCTACACTACCCAAACACCACTGCACTAACCTAAACCCTAAAACACTACCCCCAGCAGTACCCCCTACACTACCCAAACACCACTGCACTACCCTAAATCACTACCCCCAGAACGACCCCCTAAACTACCATAACACCACTGCACTACCCTAAACCCTAAAACACTACCCCCAGCACGACCCCCTACACTACCCAAACACAACTGCACTACCCTAAACCCTAAAACACTCCCCCAGCACGACTCCCTACACTACCCAAACACCACTGCACTACCCTAAACCCTAAATCTACCCCCAGCATGACCCCCTACACTACACAAACACCACTGCACTACCCTAAACCCTAAAACACTACCCCCAGCACGACCCTCTTCACTACCTAAACACAACTGCACAATTTGTTACAGGCGTTGCAACGCAGGCCTGTGGTGCTTACTGGAAGTACCTAGTGGGCTAGTTGGGCCCCAAGGACCCTCAGGATTCAAGGTGACCTAATCCCCCAACTTAAAACGCACCACGGGGCGCATTTGCACAGTGGTGAAGGGAGGGGCGGGGCCTCAGGTGACATGTGCGCAAACACGCCCTGTGGTGTGTTTTAAGTTGGGGAATTAATTCCCTTTGAATCCTGAGGGACCCTGGGGGCCAACTAGCCCACCAGGTACCTTCAGTAAGCACAACAGAGTTGCGTTGCAGAGAGGTGAAAAAGGTGCGTGGCCTCGGAACGCCTCTCTGCAACTCAGCTCTGTGGTCCTAACTGTAGGTACCTGGGGGGCTAGTTGGGCCCCAGGGACCCTCAGAATTCAAGGGGACTTAATCCCGCAGCTTAAAACGCGCCACGGGGTGCGTTTGCACACATGTCACCTCAGGCCCCCCTCCCTTCACCACTGTGCAAACGCGCCCTGTAGCGCGTTTTAAGAGGTAGTTTTAATCCCCCTGCCCTATTATGTACTAGGGACTTGCAGAGGAGGTCATGCTAATCACAGGGGTACCCCAACGCATAGTGTTCCCTAGTGTATGTAGGTGTTTTCACTGTATTCTAAGTGTCTTTTAGCATAGCACTGGCTCTGGTTAGTCAGAGTCAGTTACCACCAGTACCCGTCTGAAAAAGTTGTGGGCACAGGATGATTTTGCAACAAGGCCTCTTTCTGCTCCTCTGTTGGTTCTTTCTGCACATCTTTTGCTTCTTTCTGTGCGTTTTTTCTTCTTTCTTCACATGTCCTACCTCTGTAGGCATAGTTAGAAACTAGCATTTAAAAAAACCTTTGAAATTCACTTAAAAAATCATAGGTTTCAGGCACGTTATAGTTAGAAATTAGCATTTAAAAAACCTTTGAAATTCACTGAAAAAACCATAGGTTTCAGACACGTTATAGTTAGAAATTAGCATTTAAAAAACCTTTGAAATTCACTGAAAAAACCATAGGTTTTAGGGACAGTTATAGTTAGTTGGACATTTCACTCGTACAAAACCATAGAAATTCCCCCGTTATAGTTAGTTCAGCTAACTATAACTCGCGCCTCGCAATGCACTGCTGATGACGTCACATATTACATCACTCATGACATGGTCAGTGACATCACTGATGACATCACTCATGACATCTCAAATGACATCACTGATGACATCATCCATGTGATAATTTCATGCATCTTCTCACACCCTAATATAACTTTTGATACACCCACTCTAAATTACAGACTGCCATTCTCAAAACCATAGACACTCCAACACCAAAAACTACATACCCACTCACTGATTCTTAGGTCTACACACACATCCACTCACTCACCCGTACAGTTACTCATACTTAGTCACTCAGTACAGGACTATCATATGCACTCATACACCTATATAAACACTCACACACCGCCACTCATCCATAGAGGTACTCACACACCTAGTCAGTCATGCAAAAACTTAATCACACACCCATTTCCTCACCTATACAGTTATACACACACCAGCTCACTTACTCATACAAATACTAGCACATTCTTACACTCTTATACAATCACTGATACAAGTACACACTCATCCATACAGCCACTCTCACAATCACACACTCTCACTTATAGCCATTTATATACTCCAACACACATATATACTGCCTTTCACATATGTAGTTACTCACACATGTACCACTGAGATATACATTCAATCACTAACACACCCATACACACACTCACCCACCCATACAGTCCATCACAGATGCACTCTTGAAACCATGCACCCAGTGAATCACCAACTCACACATCTATGCACAGAGTCACACACACCCCACCCACACAAACACTCAGGCACCCATACAGATACTCAGGCAATCAATCAATAACCCATGTAGACACTCATGTAGCTATTCAGAAAGCCATGCAGCCGCTTACAAACCAACAGACAGACGGATACAGACATTCACACAGTTTAGTCACTAACCCATGCATTCAGTAAGATACATTTAATCACTCACTTGTAGAGTCAGTCACTCACGTACTAAATCATCCATTCAGACACTTATACACCCACTCATTCTTCAATACGCCTTTCCCTATATATATTAAACATATTTAAACTTTACAGAAACACACAGTCACTGGATGATGTCATCAGTGATGTCATTTGAGATGTCATCAGTGATGTCATCAGTGATGTCACTGACCATGTCATGAGTGATGTAATATGTGACGTCATCAGCAGTGCATTGCGGGCGCGAGTTATAGTTAGCTGAACTAACTATAACGGGGGAATTTCTATGGTTTTGTACGAGTGAAATGTCCAACTAACTATAACTGTCCCTAAAACCTATGGTTTTTTCAGTGAATTTCAAAGGTTTTTTAAATGCTAATTTCTAACTTTAACGTGTCTGAAACCTATGGTTTTTTCAGTGAATATATATATATATATATATATATATGTATATATATATATATATATATATATATATATATATATATATTCTGTACATCTCCACCATTTTAACAGTAAGACTCCACGCACTGGTTGCTGCTGCAGATCACTTTATTAATCCAGCCTCCTCATAATGTGTTTCAGCTTACAAACAAGCCTTGATCACATATTGAGCGCTGCCATTGCTGACATGAATGTATATCCTGGCAATGTCATCTGAATACGTGCCACACTTGACAGTGAAAACAAACTACATGACTCATCTGTCTTCTATCATTGCTGTAATGGCTTAACACTGTTGTTTTGTGTATTTTTTTGTGCACACTTTTATTAATAAAGTTAATTAATTTCCATAAAGTAAAACCATTCTGATGCCAAATCAAGTTTTTTTCAGTTGTAAAACATTATTGGTTTCATAAAATGTGTGAGAAGCTTGTACACGAGCATATGAATTAATCCGACAATTAACATGCCTATTTAGATTCATTTCAGAATTGCATTTATCATTTCAGAATTAGATTTATCAAAATTGTGCCCCAGTGGGCTTATACCCTGTGTGTAGTCTTTTAGCAAATTAATATTTCATTCAAAATCATCACAACCTTGGTGATAATTATTGCAAATTCATTACTGTAAATGAAAACCTGCCAAGTTAATTTGCTATATTCAAGCGGCTAACTCAAAAAAGAAGGCAAAAACAAGTTTACTAAGAGAGAAATATATATCTCTTTTCTATGAAAAAGAACTATTGCACTAAATAACCTTAGTGACACTTTGTAGGATATTAACACTGTTTTGCTCTGTCTATTTGTTCTTTCTTTCTATATCTTTCATCTTGTTACTTATTTTCGTATTTTTTTTTCACTTTTTCATTTTTCATTTTTCACAATTGTGAATATACTTCTTCATCAATATTTAAACCAGTTGGGGCCTTACTATTGAATCTCAAGATGTAACTGGATTCTAGTTTTCACAAATTCCTTTCTCGATCACCTCCTCTGAATGAACCCGGCACCTTATCAATCACAAAGTAGCTCAAGAGTCTGTCTTCATTGTTGTGTGTGATGGAGAAATGTCAAGCCACTGCATAAGAGCTATCTTGTTTTTTTTATAGCTCCTATGTGCTGCAAAATGCGTTTGTGCACTGGGAGTTTGCTACTACCTATGTATTGGAGTCCACATGGACATTCCAGGACATAGATAGCATAACCGTCTTACAGTTCAAGGCTTCTTTGATTTAATGCGGCCAAGGTTCTAGCAATGTTGTGTAATGTGTTTTATTGGTTCCATAAACACCTACCTTGCATTTATTACACTTATGGAAGCCTTGACTAGCCCTCAACCAGTTGCCTGCATTCATCTCTATTAGAGTGTTTTTTACTAGGTTGTCTTTCATGGACCTCACTCTTTTATAGGTGATACCTAGCATTCTCGGTTCCTGTTTTCCAATAATTGGATCACTGCTCACTAGATGCCAGAATTTATGAAGCATCTTTCGGATGATGTCATGTTGTGTACTAAAGTGTGTAATGAACCTCATTTTGGATCTCTTCTGTTCTGTGTTTTGTGTTTTGCTTGATTTAAATAATACTGTTTCTTGCTTGAGGTTACTTGTCTTATGTATTGCTTTCTCAATTGTTTCCTCTGAATACCCTGGTTCTTTAAATCTCCTGGACATATCTTCAATGACTATTGTAAACTCTGTGTAATCACTGCAATTCCTTCTCAATCTTAGTGCCTCACCATAGGATATACTCTCTTTAAACCTGTTTGAATGGAAACTATTAGCATGTAATACCATGTTACTGGCAGTGGGCTTCCTATAGACTTTTGAATGTAATTTGCCTCCTTTTTCAAAGACTAGTAAATCTAGAAAGACTACTTCCTTGCTACTGATTCTGCTCGTGAAGTGGAGGTTCAATTGGTTGTTATTTATATCCTGAGCAAACTCCAAAGCGCTCTCCTCAGAGCCCTTCCATTATAAACAAATGGTCTATAAACCTCAACCCCAAAACCACATTTTCATTCCAGTTTTCTTGAAATTCTTGCCTGAGCACCTGCTCCTCCCACAAGCCCATATGCAAATTGGCATAACTGGGGGCTAAGCAGGTGCCCATAGCTGTACCTCTCATTTGTTTGTAGAGTTGTTTTCCAAAGAAGAAACAGTTGTTTTCAAGGCACATTTTGACCATTTCTAATAACATCTTGGTATGGTTCTGAAAAGCCAATGGTCTCATTCCAAGGAAGTGTTCTAAAGCCCTTAGGCCATTCCTTATGGCAAATACTTGTATATAGCGATGTTACATCCATGGATATCAATAAATATTCCTTTTCCCAAGATATATAAAAAATTAGTTAAAAAAAATAATTGCCTGTGTCCTGGATGTAAGATGGTAAATTCTTTACATGTTCTTGTAAAAAATAGTCCACATATTTCGAGGTGTTTTCCATTAGGCTCCCTTTAGCAGAAATTATCGGATGACCAGGTGGCTTGAAAGAATTTTTGGGTACTTTTGGTATTAGATACATCACTTGTGTTATTGGATGATCTTTTATCTGAAAATTACATTCATTTTGTGTTAACAGACCCATGCCTTGCCAATCTTTCAGTCTCTTCAAAAAGATATCTTGTGCACATTTGACTTCTGTAGCATTTATTTTCATGTAGCATTTAGTATCATTTAACTATGACATCGCATCTTCAATGTATTGTTGTCTAGGCCATAAAACTACATTTCCTCCTTTGTCTGCACTACGTATCACCACATTGTCCTTCTTCTGTAACTTAGTCGGCAAGTTATCATAAGCTTGTCGTTTGAAATTTTGATTCATGTTTTTATTGTATGTAGCCTTTTGTAGTTTTTTCAGCTCTTCTATGATCAAATCCAAAAATATGTCTACACTGTCTCTAGGTAAATTTTGTATGAATTTCGAAGGAAGTTTGAATGGACTACCTGCATCTTTAATCACTTGTAGGCCCATGTTGGAAATCCACTCTTCTTCTGAAACATTGTACCTCATTCCTTCTGTCTCAGATTCTAAACATCTTAAATCCAACAAAATTTGCATGTCTGATACTGTTAGATTAATTCCTGTTGTAGATGTTGTCGTTGCCGCCGGTAATCTCCCTATTACTTGTGTGGCATAGTACTTTTGTAGCTTAAGTTTCCTTACAAGTTTGTTTAGATCGACTGAGGTTGAAACATAATTGAAATCCTTTTCTGGACAATATGACAGATGTAAATTTAGTATTTGCACTTCCTGCTCATTCAAATGAATGTTTGAGAGATTTACTATGGACGGGCCATGATTCATCACTTGCGATTGAACTTGCGTTTCTCTTTTTGTTGTTGCGGAACATTTGTTGCAGCACCTTTTTCTGTTCCTGTTTTCTTTCTCAATTTTTCAATCTTGGTCTTAAATTCTGAAGTCTGTCTGCACGTAAAAAAAAAGTTCATCCACTACTGATGGCTCTCCTTGTCTGATATTCACAAATAGAGGGACAAAGGGCTTTTATACATGAGGTCCAGCACAGTTGCCCAAATGCAATATGAAAATTAAAGTTGTGCTGTTCCTGAATGATCTAGAATTTAGCAATGTACAAAGGACAGTAGGCTACAGAGTCAAAAAGAGATGGGAATCCATTTCTTTGGAATGTAATGCCCTCACACACCCAGTTGGGTGTCATGCTTCATCATCGGGCTGCTCCTCGTCTGGCCGGCGCTGCAATGCCTGACGGGCTCCCGATGAGGGGCACCTTGGCAGAGATCTTTTTCCAAATAGCCGTTTGGTGCCGTGGGGGTGAGAGATTTAGTGAGTGTAGATGAATAAGTGGTGTGTGATGATTCTGTGAGTTAAAACAGGTTTGGGAGTACCAGCAAAAATAACTTTAATTGTGGGGTCTCCTACCCTGATTAAAATAAAGAGGAAATGCGCAATGCTAAGATAATGTCTTAGGTGTGGCGCTCTTCCGTGTGGTTGGTCAACATGTTTCTTCGCAATTCTACAAGTCTAGAGGCGATTCGTCAGGACCTACAGTTAAAAACTATCTACACTAAGGTGGACTGGAAAACAATAATGAATTAATGTTAGGGATTTAAGCCACCATGACTTACTCTGTCTAATGGCTGGTAGTACTGGTTCTACCTATTATGGAGAGAAAATCACATATTAATGTATGATATCAAACAAATATCACAAATATCAAACACTACTGTCCTATTCCCTGTGTGTCTAAATCACAGCACACAGTGGTGAGGTGTTACTGGCATATAAACACCAGGTGCCAAATATTGAAGTGGTCACATTATTGCTCATGTGTGTAGTGACCAAATCCGTGTATTAAAAACCGAAAACTGCAGAAAGAGCACAAGACTCACCCTAATTGGGATATACTACTGCTTCATCAATCCCGGCAGGTCAAGATATGAGGAACTTCCCCATATACTACAGGGGTATGCAGATAAAAAGGAACAGTTAAAAGCTGCCAGCTTGCAAAGTTAATAGTGTTTTAATTGAATAAACTAGAGGATTGGATATGTGGGCCTCCTTAGAACATATAGTGACATGCTCCTACATCACGCTATCTGGCACATAGAGAAGTGCACATCATTCAGGGGTAGTTCATTAACATTGCCCACAGCATTAAAAAGTGATCCCTGTTATGGTGGAACAACACAGTTTTCATATTTGTTACTGAAGTTGGGCTAAAGAAACAAAAGAAACAAAAAAAGGGGGGAGGAGATAGGGAAAGTGCATCTACCTAGTTGAATGTTTTAAACTGGCTGGGAAACCCATTAACAGGGGTTGGGAGTGCGGAACATCAACAGACCATAAAGGTTAACATAGTACTCACGTTTGCGTAGTACGCAATGTGTCCAAGGACCTACCCACTGCTGCCGGGACCGGGAGGTATGGTGTAGTGAAAAGCCCGGTTTAAATACCCGCTGCTCCTCCTCGTTAACTCCTGATTGCTACCAGCTGGACCGCTCGCGTGAGTGAGGACAGCCATTGTGCTGTTCTCTCTACTGCGGGCGCCATCTTGGAGTGGGTACCCTAACTTGAGCAGGTAGTCAGTTTCTACATCTTAAGGCTATGGAAACAACCCCGATCAGGTACAGGGTTTTGGAGGTTGTGGAATTAATAAAGCACTCAACCGCCCGGGCTTCCGCCTTATTTTAAATAAAAAGTATATACATGGTGAGCGGACGTGAGGCTACTACAGATATATATTGTTCTGCCCCGCAGTGTGTGAAATGCAGATAGGAGAGTAACCTAATAAGTTATGTGCCGAGTTTATAAGGGTAATCTTGGTTGGCAACCATCGTGAGATTGGCGCGTCCTCCGTTCATGGTAAAGAGAAGAAAAGGAGGATGGGGGCCATTTTGTAATCTTTGTAATCTTTGGAAAGGCTGGGGGCCATTTTGGAGTGGAGTAGAAGTCACCATAAGGCTTCATTATCATCTCTAGCAAAGTATCCCCTAATATGTAATTTCACATGAATGTGAATCTTAGTGTACTGGGTCTAATGAAGAGCAATAGGTGTCAGTGATGCAGTGATAAGATGCTATTCCAAGGTAGTTTTTAAGTGCGTAAAGCGCTCCAAGGAATGTCCTCATTCAGTCCTTGTCTGTCAGAAGACAGACGATGCACCCATCTTTGTTCTTTGTAAAACAAAGCTTCTTTGCTGATTTTAGTGAATGTTTCAAGAATCACCCAACGAAAAGAGTCTGGTGAATGTTGGGTGTTAAGATATTCGTAAGTTCGATAAGGAGAAGGTTTACCGATTATGTCCCCCCAGATTCTAACAACACCTCTGATGCGAGCTCCAGCTCGACTAGAAGAGGCTCATCTACTAACAGCGACTCAAGTACAGAAGAGTGGGGCTTTAACCAGCGTAGAAGGGGAGGCCGACAAGGCTTTGGAGGATTCCAAGTACCCCAATATCAGGGCCCTGGATTCTGGCCATGCCCCATGTACCCTCAAGGACCCCCACAGTTTTACCCTACTGTCAACAACCAGCCTTTTTTAGAAAAAGGTTGGGGCAGAGGGCGCGGAAGAAGAAGAGGGAATCAGCAACAACAACAGAAGAGAGTCCAAAGCAGGAATCCAACCAGAATGTGGTGGAAACCCGGAGCCACACCAAAAGGAGACCCTGATTGTCAATCTCTCTCAAAGGACTCTGACAGATATAGAGACAAGAGTCCTAGAAAAGGGTCTTGGGTATGTTCCAACTCCCAGGACAGACAGGTTTCAGGAACAGTGTGAACTACAAAAATTCTTTCGGAAGGTACGCCTTAAAGCCTTCTTTAATGAGACACCGACACCACAACAGACTGATTCGGGCTTACATAATGGCTCAACGTTCACCCCCAACAATGGGATGGTACCCAACGAAGTCTTAACCTTCGAACAGGCCGTGCTTAAAGAGCTTGGAAGCGGGGTAACCAAGAAACACTTCAAAAACATCTCTAATGACGAGTTGACGGCTGTTAACTCTCTGGCCAATGACACCTCCATAACCATCAAACAGGCAGATAAAGGGGGAGCCACTGTGATAATGGCTACCAGTGACTATGACATTGAATGCCAACGGCAATTAGAGAATCGACAGTACTATACGCCTATCGCTAGTAGTCCCGAGACACGATTACACCAAACCATAACATCAATGGTCTTCTCGGCAGAAAGCCAAGGGTGGTTAAGCAAAAAGGAGGCAGAATTTTTGGTTAAAATGGATCCTAAAACTCCTTATTTTTATACACTGCCAAAAATCCATAAGGGCATTCAACCAGTCCCGGGTCGTCCCATAGTATCTGGGATAGACTCGATACTTGAACCCCTGTCCAAGTTTTGCGATCACTTCTTACAGCCATTGGTAAAACAGACACCCACATATCTACAGGACACCGCAGACGTATTATGTCTACTAGCGAACTTCCCCAACGCCAGTAACATCAGTCTATTGGTGACCCTAGATGTAGAACCCTCTACACTAACATCCCGCAGAGGGCCACTCTAGGTGTGATTGAGGAAGCCCTCAACAAAACTGCTTGGGACTCGCCCACACCCAGCAGTTTTGTTTTGGAACTAGCAACACTGGTTTTGACCCAACATTTTTTTTTAATTCAAAGGTCAATTATACCATCAGACCCAGGGAACTTCCATGGGGAGCACCATGGCCCCTAGTGCAGCTTGTTTGTACATGGCCTCTTTTGAAGAGGAATTCATTTTAAACGACTCCAACCCATACCAGGAGAATCTATGCCTCTGGAAGAGGTTTATAGATGATATAATCATCTTCTGGCGAGGCAATGTGGATACATGTAACGATTTCTGCGTGTGGATTAAAACTTTGAATCCATACCTCAAATTCACAAGCTCCATTTCAGACAACCAAATTCCGTTCCTTGATCTCTTGATAAGGCTAGATAATGGTACCTTGAGCACAACAATATATAGGAAGCCAACGGATCGCAACAGCCTTCTACTGTTCAGTAGTTGCCATCCGCGTGCCCTTAAAGAGAATCTCCCTGTGGGACAGTTTCTGAGACTCCGCAGAAATTGTAGCCAACTGGAGGACTATAAAACAGAAGCAGAAACATTGGTAAAAAGTCTTGCGCAACGTGAATATCCTGCACGCAGTATTGCCCTTTCAAAAAAACGCGCAAGAAACAATAACAGGGAGGCTCTATTAGAACCTAGACAAAAAGCAGAAACAGAGATGTTGACATGTGTAACAACATATACTCCAGCCTCCAATAGGATAAAAAATGTCATCAGGAAACATTGGGGCATATTAAATACTGGGAGCATGACCCTTGAACAACCACGCTTTGCCTTCAAACGATCAAAGAATCTGAAAGACATACTGATCCATACCAGGCCTCAGACACGAACGGTTAACACACAAAGACAGTTGTGGGACCTTCCGCCTGTTCAGGGTCACTACCCGTGCAGCACATGCACAGTCTGCGCCCTCACAACAGTGACTAAGAATATCATCTTCAATGCAACCTTCACATGGGAATTGCGTAAACACACTAATTGTAATATGACAAATTGCATTTATATGATTACGTGTCCCTGCAATCTCAGATACATAGGGATGACTACACGTCCGGTCAAAGTGAGAATCACGGAACATCGCAGTAATTTCCGGAGTCATAAAGTGAATACCAAAATGTGCACACACTTCTTTAACACCCAACATTCACCAGACTCTTTTCGTTGGGTGATTCTTGAAACATTCACTAAAATCAGCAAAGAAGCTTTGTTTTACAAAGAACAAAGATGGGTGCATCGTCTGTCTTCTGACAGACAAGGACTGAATGAGGACATTCCTTGGAGCGCTTTACGCACTTAAAAACTACCTTGGAATAGCATCTTATCACTGCATCACTGACACCTATTGCTCTTCATTAGACCCAGTACACTAAGATTCACATTCATGTGAAATTACATATTGGGGATACTTTGCTAGAGATGATAATGAATCCTTATGGTGACTTCTACTCCACTCCAAAATGGCCCCCAGCCTTTCCAAAGATTACAAAGATTACAAAATGGCCCCCATCCTCCTTTTCTTCTCTTTACCATGAACGGAGGACGCGCCAATCTCACGATGGTTGCCAACCAAGATTACCCTTATAAACTCGACACATAACTTATTAGGTTACTCTCCTATCTGCATTTCATACAGTGCGGGGCAGAACAATATATATCTGTAGTAGCCTCTCGTCCGCTCACCATGTATATACTTTTTATTTAAAATAAGGCGGAAGCCCGGGCAGTTGAGTGCTTTATTAATTCCACAACCTCCAAAACCCTGTACCTGATCGGGGTTGTTTCCATAGCCTTAAGATGTAGAAACTGACTACCTGCTCAAGTTAGGGTACCCACTCCAAGATGGCGCCCGCAGTAGAGAGAACAGCACAATGGCTGTCCTCACTCACGCGAGCTGTCCAGCTGGTAGCAATCAGGAGTTAACAAGGAGGAGCAGCGGGTATTTAAACCGGGCTTTTCACTACACCATACCTCCCGGTCCCGGCAGCAGTGGGTAGGTCCTTGGACACATTGCGTACTACGCAAACGTGAGTACTATGTTAACCTTTATGGTCTGTTGATGTTCCGCACTCCCAACCCCTGTTAATGGGTTTCCCAGCCAGTTTAAAACATTCAACTAGGTAGATGCACTTTCCCTATCTCCTCCCCCTTTTTTGTTTCTTTTGTTTCTTTAGCCCAACTTCAGTAACAAATATGAAACCTGTGTTGTTCCACCATAACTGGGATCACTTTTTAATGCTGTGGGCAATGTTAATGAACTACCCCTGAATGATGTGCACTTCTCTATGTGCCAGATAGCGTGATGTAGGAGCATGTCACTATATGTTCTAAGGAGGCCCACATATCCAATCCTCTAGTTTATTCAATTAAAACGCTATTAACTTCGCAAGCTGGCAGCTTTTAACTGTTCCTTTTTATCTGCATACCCCTGTAGTATATGGGGAAGTTCCTCATATCTTGACCTGCCGGGGATTGATGAAGCAGTAGTATATCCCAATTAGGGTGAGTCTTGTGCTCTTTCTGCAGTTTTCGGTTTTTAATACACGGATTTGGTCACTACACACATGAGCAATAATGTGACCACTTCAATATTTGGCACCTGGTGTTTATATGCCTGTAACACCTCACCACTGTGTGCTGTGATTTAGACACACAGGGAATAGGACAGTAGTGTTTGATATTTGTGATATTTGTTTGACATCATACATTAATATGTGATTTTCTCTCCATAATAGTTAGAACCAGTACTACCAGCCATTAGACAGAGTAAGTCATGGTGGCTTAAATCCCTAACATTAATTCATTATTGTTTTCCAGTCCACCTTAGTGTAGATAGTTTTTTAACTGTAGGTCCTGACGAATCGCCTCTAGACTTGTAGAATTGCGAAGAAACATGTTGACCAACCACACGGAAGAGCGCCACACCTAAGACATTATCTTAGCATTGCGCCTTTCCTCTTTACTTTAATCAGGGTAGGAGACCCCACAATTAAAGTTATTTTTGCTGGTACTCCCAAACCTGTTTTAACTCACAGAATCATCACACACCACTTATTCATCTACACTCACTAAATCTCTCACCCCCACGGCACCAAACTGCTATTTATAAAAAGATCTCCGCCAAAGTGCCCCTCATCGGAAGCCCGTCAGGCATTGCAGCGCTGGCCAGACGAGGAGCAGCCCGATGATGAAGCATGACACCCAACTGGGTGTGTGAGGGCATTACATTCCAAAGAAATGGATTCCCATCTCTTTTTGACTCTGTAGCCTACTGTCCTTTGTACATTGCTAAATTCTAGATCATTCAGGAACATCTCCTTGTCTGATGTCAGGTTCATCTTGATCTGTTTCAGCTTCCGAGCTGACGACAGAGCTTGCTGCTGATGCCAATGCTGATTTATTTTGTTTCTGTTCCTGCCTTTGTCTATTGCTCTCCGATAATCTCTACTGTCTAAGGGTGTCAAACCTGTGAGCAAACGTAAAGATCTGCCCCCTCTCATAGTAATTATTTCTCTCTTGAATGTCTGTGCCTAGTAACTAGGCCATGATGAAGACCCGGTTGGGTTGAAACGCGTTGCCATTAAATATTACTGAAATTGACATGCTGTGTACAGGCTTTGAATCTTGCAAATCTCAACAAGATTTACCTTCTCGTATTCTGAGCGGGGCTCACACCCGCTGACCTGCACTCTCCCCAACTGTTGGATGTGGCTAGCATTCATGTTAAAAAAACTGTAGAAAACTGTTTGGGATATCCCAGAAAGTTTTTTCACAGGAATACCAGCCACGTCCACCAGTTGGGTAGAAATACCCTGACCCCCTAGGCCTCTTGGGGGGTCCCACAGGGACCCCACGGGGCAAAAACAAAACAAAGCAAGACTCTCACGCTTCATTAGTAATTGGCCCCCGGGAAGGCTGGTCCAGGGGCATTTTAATATTGAAGGAGGGGGCACACGGCACCCTCTCCTGCGGCTTATTAATGCCACAGGGACCAACACCTCCCAAGGGCTTATTTGCTTTTTAATGGGGGGCCTCTCAGACCCCCCAGCTCAAGTGACTAACGCCTTCCCAGAGCTTTATCTTAAAACAATGCGTGGGGCTGCGCGGACACCCTGCAGCCCCAGGGGTCGCCACCTTCCTTAAATTTGAATGAATCTGGGAGGCCGCGTGGACCCCTCAGCCTCGGGGACCGCCACCTTCCCAAGGCTTTTCTTAAATTGAAAGCAGGGGGCTGCATGGACCCCCCGCAGCCCATGGGTCGCCACATCTCCTCAGTTTGAATGAATGAGGGGGGCCACATGGACCCCCCGCAGCCCTGGGGTCTACCACTTCCATGGGACTTCTCTTAAATTGAATGTTGGGGGCTGCGCAGACCCCCGCATCCTCAGGGACCACCACCTCCCTGGGGCAAAAAAAAAGAAAGAAGGGGGCCATGCAGCCCCCTTCCTGGAGCCATACATGGCCCTGAGGACCTCCTGCTATGTCCGGGGGTGCCCACCCCAGGACATAGCTGCTTTCTGTGGCTTGGGGGCAGCTTTACCACTCCTGCCAAGCCACAGCAAACACTCAGCTTCTAGCAAGTCAGAGCATCAAAACGGCTCTTGCTTGCTGGAAGCGGAGCAGAATTGCTTCCAGACGGAGGGAGCTACATGTTTAGGAGCTCCCTATGTCTAAAAGCAATGTGGAACCCGCAGGAGGTGGGGAGCCGGCAGGGACCACAGGGGCCTATATGGCTCCTCTCGCGGTCCCCAACAAAAGTAACTGGGTGCCCTGGGTGGGACCAGACCAACCAAAATAGAGGCTGGGCCCCAGGATATGGGGTCCCTGGGGCCAAAATCGGCCCAGGAGGGGGGCCCAGTGGCCCTCCTCCCCTTAGTTTGAAAACTAAAATCAAATAAAAAAGGCCAGGCACCAGGGGATGGGGTCCCCGGGGACGAAATCAGCCCGGGAGGTGTGCCACATGCAGTTCCCCTCCCTTATTTTACAAAAATAAAATCATAAAATGGCTCGGCCCCGGGGTATGAGGTCCCCGGGGCCAAAATCAGCCCTGGAAAGGGGAATGATGTGGCCACCCTCGTAAAATAAAAATAAACGTCTCGTCAAGTTGCTGGAGGCCCCGCCCCCTTTCTCCACCACTATGCAAATGCACCTCCTGGCCCTCCAGTAAGTCCCAAACAGCAGGATTGCTGAGAGGTCATCAGAGGCCATGCCCCCTTTCTCCATCACTCTGCAAACGCACCTCCTGGCACACTACTGGTTATGGGATGAAGTCCCCTTGGCTGCTGCGGGTCCTTGGGGGCCAACAAGCCCTCATGTTACCTCCAGTAAGTCCCACACACCGGGATGACTGAGAGGTTTTCCAAGACCACACCCCCTTTCTCCACCCTACTGCAAATGCACCGCCTGGTGCACTGCTGGTTGAGGGATGAAGTCCCATTGAATGCTGAGGGTCCTTTGGGGCCCAGAACCCCTCCTGTTACCTCCATTAAGTCCCACACAGTAGAATTGCTGTGAGCTGGTCGGAGGCCCAGCCCTCTTTCTTCACCACTCTGTAAATGTGCCTCCTGGTGCACTAATGCTTGGGTGATGAAGTCCTCTTGGACGCTGTGGGTCCTTGGGGGTCAGGAAGCCCTCCTGTTACCTCCAGTAAGTGCAACACATTGGATTCCTGAGAGCTGGTTGGGGGCCTGCCCCCTTTCTCCACCACTCTGCAAACACAGCTACTATTAAACAAAACATAGAAATTCACTTGAAAAACCAAAGGTTACAGGGACGTTGTAATTAGGCTCAGATTTCACTCGTACAAAACCTATGAAATTCAGCAGTTATAAATACCTGATCTAACTATAAATTATGTCCCGCAATGCACTGCTTATGACCTCACATATTACATCACCCATGACATGGTCAGTGACATCACAGATGGCATCACTGATGACATCGCAAATGACATCACTGATGACATCATCCACAAATCCACTCACACCCCATATAACCTCTTGTATGCCCACTCACACAAACACACAATGACTCACATACCCATTCACAGACCCATAACAGTACTCACACACCCACTCACTCCTCCATAGAGCCACTCACACACCCACACACTCACCCATAAGACACCCACACAACCATTCACCCACCCATACAGCTAGTCACATAGCCACAAACTCACCCATACAGCTACTCACACACACTCACTTATTACCTACACAGTCACTCACACAACCCACTCATTCACCCAGACAGCCTCTCAACACAGCCAGTCACTCACCCATACATGCATGCACTCACACACTCACTCACACATCCACACAACTACCTATTTACCCATTCACACATACATAAAAACACTCACACATCCACTCACTCACCCATACAGCCATTCACACAGACATTCACTCTCCAATACAACCTCTCATTCAACAACTCATTTAACCAAACACCCACTCAAACAGCCACTCACCCATACAGCCACTTACACACCCAGTCACTCACTCATACTGCCATTCAGATACCCACTCACTCACCCATACAGTCACTACACACCCACTTACCCAACCATAGAGCCACTCATACTGCCACTCACTAACCCATACACCTACTGACACACCCACTCACTCACTCAACAATACAGCCACTCACACAGCGACTCGTTCACCCACACATCTACTCACACACACAGTTATACACCCATACAGCCACTCACACACCCATACACACAAAGGATACATACGGTCACACAGCCACTCATATAATCTATGTAAGAAGTAGTATCACTCAGTAGTAGTGCACCAAGTATATTAATTTAACATTCGTAGTATGTTAGTATATATGTTTAACAATCATAAACTCTTAGAAAACACTTACCCTCACTAGATGATGTCATCAGTGATGTCACTGACCATGTCATGAGTGATGTAATATGTGAGGTCATAAGTAGTGCATTGCAGGGGCATAAGTTATAGTTAGATCAGGAAACTATAACTGCTGAATTTCTCTGGTTTTGTGTGAGTGAAACCTAAGCCTAACTATTTTGAGAAAGAATAAGATGCTAGATAGGCTATAAGGAGATAATTACAGCCTCGGAATATTTGCTTACATTACCATCTGCTGATCATATATATTTTTTGAACTAAAATATGAAACCCCAAAAATATTTTCTTAGATGTGTTTTTATATATATTTATTGTAAATATTTTCATGTACTGTATTAATATTGTATAGCGTATAGCACTTTATTTTTGCGTTATTTGCACATAGCTATCAGCTATAGTGCATTGGTCACTTAGCACTTTATTTGCATTGTTTGCACATAGCTATCAGCTATTATGCATTAGTCACTTTAGGTGTGTTAGTGTATAAATTATAATGTTCATAGCAAAGATATGATAAGTAAGACTATAGGTACAATAGAACATGACATTTGGGAGTGATTAAAAAACAACAGATTACGTTGAGAAATGGGAAAACCATGACATACATTATATCATTAGATGCTGCATTTATGCAAATAGGCAATCAAGTTAAGATGGTTCCCTCTACATCATCAGAAATGATTTTTTAGATTCCCTCATTCCGGTTTTTAACATCATGTGAAATATATTGATCTGTAGTAGTTATGCATTTATGCACTTATATACATGCCCCTAGTATGTTCTAATGTTCAATAATCGAGATGTTCCTTATTTTATCAAGTCTTACCCTATATTTATGATATTGCCGGCCAACGCTATTTATGTTATAAGAAATCAAAATGTGCTGTTTTTGCCACCTAGTAAGGCAAATGTGTTTTTTAAAGTCTATTTTTTATGTCTATGGGGGATCACGTGACACATAGGGGTGGTACAAAACAATTCACTGCAATGCATTTCCGCATGTGATCAAGGCCGTTTTTCGGCCGAAACGGGTAATGACTGACTTCATGTGAGAAATAAAAATTATTTTCGCCTACTTGCAGAGGAGTTCGTGCTTTCTTCATCGCCACACGGAGGTTGAGGAAGGCAAAATAATCGAGTTGGATATATATATATCTATATCATTCCAAACCCCCTCCTCGGAGAGAAATGAGCCGCACTTTCAGCAGTGAAGGTAAATACATTTTATTTCATTCTTCCATTGTCCTGACGCGTTTCGGTCGTCTTCGACCTTTGTCAAAGGATAAGTCTTGGCACCCTATTACCACATTTCCATTTACGTCCTTAATTTATCTATATATACATATATATATATATATATATATATATATATATTATCTACTGGCGGTCGCCAGTAGATAGTTATAGTTACAACCATTTATCCATAGGAAATCCGCGACATTCTATTTGAAATAACTCTCTTGCCGGTTGACGTATCTTCGCAAAATTTTCAAACTTTGTGGGGCGCTCCGGTCCGCTCCTACCCTGAAAGTCTCGGGGGATTTGTCAAGCGGGGGCCGAGAAAAAGGGGGTCCCAAAACGCGTTTTCCCATGCAATTTTCCATAGGAAACTTTAGACACGGCTACAGCCCGAACTGCTGAACGGAATTACACCAAATTTGGCAAAGAGGTAGTTCTTGGTTCAGAAAGAACCCTTTTTGTTAAATGGTGTAAATCCGTTCAGTAGTTGCTGAGAAAATCAAAAGTAAAAAGATAGATATATCTATGGCCGAGTAGGGTCCGCGTACCCTCAGCGCACCCTGCGCGCACAGTCCCGATCCACGAGCTGCATGTTAATTGGCTGTCAGCTGGCTGTCAACATTCCGATTCAGGAAATGTTGGCAGCCATTTTGTCCCTCGGTAGAACCGAGGGACAGAAACAAGTGCGCAAAGCGCACAAAGGGGCAGGGTAGAAACACCCTGACCCCTAGGTTTGCTCAGGGGTCCCACAAGGACCCCTGGGCAAAAAAATATTTTTAAAATCGGCAGGATGCGCTCAGGGTGCGCGAATCCTGCCGAAAAAAAAATCGAAGCGCGGTCTCCGCGCTTTGATTGCATTTTGCCCCGGGTGGCCCAAGTCCCGGGGGCATGATGGGGGTGGGTATATTGTTTGTATGGGGGCCTCAAGGGCCCCAAGCCCCGAGGACCGCCACCCCGGGGCTTTATAAAAATGGTGCGGGAGGGCTCTCCTGCCCTCCCGCAGCCCCGGGGACCGCCACCCCCGGGGCTTCTTTTTAAATAAATAAGGTGTGGGGGCTCCAGCCCCCACACGCCCGGGACCACCACCTCCCGGGGCACTTACAAAATAAATGTGGGGGTCCATTACGGACCCCCAGAGCCCGGGGACCACCACCTCCCGGGGCTGTGCAATTAAGGGAGGGGGCCGCGTGGCCCCCTCCTGGAGCCCTTGATGGCCCTGGGGACCGCCACCCCCAGGGCCGGCTCCTGCAGTGTCCCGGGGTGCCTACCCGCGGGACACTGTAGTTTGCTATGGCAGGACGGGAGCCTCGCGGCTCCGTCCTGCCATAGCAAACTGCTTTGGATATTGGAAGAGAGGCAGGAAACCTGCTCTCTCTTCCAAAATCCAAAGCAGATTGCTTTCCACACGGGGAGCTGCATCTTAGCAGCTCCCCATGTGGAAAAGCAATGCCGGCTCCCAAGGGACGCGGGAGCCGGCGGGACTGTGGGGGATTGGGGACCCCCACAGTCCCCAACGGAGAGGGCAAGCCCCAAGGGATGGGGTCCCCGGGGCAAGTAGTGGCCCGGGAGGGGGCCACGCGGCCCCCTCCCAAAAAAATAAAATAAAAAAAAAAACGGAAAGGCCGGCCACGGGGACGGGGTCCCCGGGGCCTTAAAGGCCTGAGGAGGGGGCCACGCAGCCCCCTCCAAAGAAAAAAAAAAAATCGAGGCCATGCCCGGGGATGGGGTCCCGGGGCCAATACAGGCCCAGGGAAGGGGGCCACGAGGCCCCCTTCCCGTTTTTTTTAATTTAATTAAAAAGGGGTAAGGCCCTGGGGGATGGGGTCCCCAGGGCCCAAAAACAGGAAAAAGGAAGGGGGCCACACAGCCCCCTTCAGGGGACAAAAAAAACGATCGGGCCCGCAGGCCCCGCCCCTTCCTTCACCACTCTGCAAACGCGCCCCTGGCGCGTTTGCAGAGGGGACAATCCCCTTGAATACTGGGGGTCCTGAGGCCAACTAGCCCACCAGGAACCTCCAGTATGCGTCAGGGGCTGCGTTGCAGAGAGGTGTACAGAGGCCACGCCCTTTTACACCTCTCTGCAACGCAGCTCTGTGGTGCTTTTGGATATACCTGTTGGGCTAGTTGGCCCCCAGGGACCCTCAGGATTCAAGGAGTTAATCCCCCGACTTAAAACGCGCCACGGGCGCGTTTGCACAGTGGTGAAGGGAGGGCGGGGCTTCAGGTGACATCTGTGCAAACGCGCCCGTGGCGCGTTTTAAGTTGGGGATTAAATCCCTTCAATCCTGAGGGTCCCTGGGGCCAACTAGCCCAACAGGTACATCCAGAAAGCGCCACAGAGCTGCGTTGCAGAGAGGTGTAAAGGGGTGTGGCCTCTCTACACGTCTCTGCAACGCAGCCCCTGGCGCATATTGGAGGTTCCTGGTGGGCTAGTTGGCCCTAGAGACCCTCAGGATTCAAGAGGACTTAATCCCCCAATTTAAAACGCGCCACGGGGCCCGTTGCACAGATGTCACCTCAGGCCCCGCCCCTCCCTTCACCATTGTGCAAATATTCTTCTAAAATCATCCGAAATACGAATTCCGATTTACTCACCTGTTATAAGGAGAGACCTCAGTGCTGTATGTTTCAGCCCAGTACTGGTCCTGAAAAGTAATTTTAACCGAACTTACCAGTAAGTTGAATTTCCTTCCATAGGCTAACATTGACTGGTTTCACTTGGAAATTCTTCTAAGTGTGGAGTTTTGGAACTTTAAAATATTCCTCTAAAATCAGCCGAAATACGAATTCCGATTTACTCACCTGTTATCAGGAGAGACCTCAGTGCTGCATCTTTCAGCCCAGTACTAATCCTGAAAAGTAATTTTAACCGTACTTACCAGTAACTTGAATTTCCTTCCATAGGATATCATTGCCTGCTTTTTGCTGAAAAAGTTTCTAAGTGTTGATTTTTGAAACATACAAATATTCCTCTAAAATCAGCCGAAATCCGAATTCTGATTTACTCACCTGTTATCAGGAGAGAGCTCAGTGCTGCATCTTTCAGCCCAGTACTGGTCCTGAAAAGTAATTTTAACCGTACTTACCAGTAACTTGAATTTCCTTCCATAGGCTAACATTGACTGGTTTCACTTGAAAATTCTTCTAAGTGTGGAGTTTTGGAACTTTAAATTATTCTTCTAAAATCAGCCGAAATACGAATTCCGATTTACTCACCTGTTATCAGGAGAGAACCCAGTGCTGCATCTTTTAGCCCAGCACTGACCCTGAAAAGTAATTTTAACCGTACTTACCAGTAACTTATCTTTTCTTCCATAGGAATCCATTGTCTGGTTTTCAGCAGAAAAGTTTCAAAGTGTCGATTTTCACAAACTACAAATATTCCTTAAAAATCGCCTGTATGACTTAAACGCATTTTTTCAACTGTTTACAGGAGATGCACCAGTGCTGGATCCAGGATCCAACACTGAGTAAGAAAAAGTAACGATAAGAGTTTTTACCTGCTAAGTGAATTTCCTTCCATAGGATAACATTGGTGATTCTATGAGGAAAAGTTTCTAAGTGTCAACTTTTAAAATACAATAATATTCCTTAAAAATCACGACTGTAACCAAAACGCTTTTACTCAACTGTTTACAGGAGATGTCCCAGGACTGAATCTAGGATCCAGTCCTTTGGTTAGAAAAGTAATCCATAAAGTAACCAATTGCATTTAACTAGAAATTCACATTGAGCTGAATGTTGCATTGTGTTTGAAAATGTGTTGCCCATTGCAACAACTGTAACTACTGTACTTAAAAGTCTATTGCCTATGTGCTAAGTATTTAAACTAAAGTAATTCATTCTGAGAAAGTATTTTTGTAATGTAATGTATAATGTAATTACAATGTAATTTAAAAAATAAAATATGTAAAAGAAATTGTTGCTAAAAATGTAGTAAATCAGTATGAAAAAAATTAATAAAAAAATTAATACATTTAATAAATGTCATTTAAAAAACCTTTGAAATTCACTGAAAAAACCGTAGGTTTCAGGCACGTTATAGTTACAAATTAGCATTTAAAAAACCTTTGAAATTCACTGTAAATACCATTGGTTTGAGACACGTTATAGTTAGAAATTAGCATTTAAAAAACCTTTGAAATTCACTGAAAAAACCATAGGTTTTAGGGACAGTTATAGTTACAAATTAGCATTTAAAAAACCTTTGAAATTCACTGAAAAAACCATAGGTTTCAGATATGTTATAGTTACAAATTAGCATTTAAAAAACCTTTGAAATTCACTGAAAAAACCATAGGTTTTAGGGACAGTTATAGTTAGTTGGACATTTCACTCGTACAAAACCCGTGAAATTCCCCGTTATAGTTAGTTCAGCTAACTATAACTCGCGCCCCCGCAATGCACTGCTGATGACGTCACATATTACATCACTCATGACATGGTCAGTGACATCACTGATGACATCACTGGTGACATCTCAAATGACATCACTGATGACATCATCCACGTGATAATCTGATGCAGCTCCTCACACCCTAATATAACCTTTGATACACCCAATCTAAATTACAGACTGCCATTCGCAAAACTATAGACACTCCAACACCAATAACTACATACCCACTCACTGATTCTTAGGTCTACACACACACATCCACTCACTCACCCGTACAGTCACTCATACTTATGGTCACTCAGTACAGGACTATCATATGCACTCTTACTCCTATATAGACACTCAAACACCGCCACTCATCCATAGAGGTACTCACACACCTAGTCAGTCATGCAAATAATTAAACACACTGCCATTTACTCACCTATACAGTTATACACACACCAGCTCACTTAATCATACAAATACTAGCACATTGTTATGCTCTTATACAATCACTGATACAAGCACACACTCATCCATACAGCCACTATCACAATCACTCACTCTCGCTTATAGCTATTTATATACTCCAACACACATATATACTGGCTTTCACATATGTAGTTACTCACACATGTACCACTGGGACATACATTCACTCACTAACACACTCTTACACACACTTACCCACCCATACAGTCTATCACAGATGCACTCTTGAAACCATCCACCCAGTGAATCACCCACTCACACATCTATGCACAGAGTCGCACACACCCCACCCACACAAACACTCAGGCACCCATACATATACTCAGACAACCAATCAATAACTCATATAGACACTCATGTAGCTATTCACAAACCCATGCAGCCACTTACACAGCAACAGACAGACGGATACAGACATTCACCCAGTTTAGTCACTAACCCATGCATTCAGTAAGATACGTTAAATCACTCACTTATAGAGTCAGTCACGCACCTACTAAATCATTCATACAGACACTTACCCACCCACTCATTCTTCAATACGTCTTTTCCTATATATATTAAAAATATTTAAACTTTACAGAAACACACAGTCACTGGATGATGTCATCAGTGATGTCATTTGAGATGTCATCAGTGATTTCATCAGTGATGTCACTGACCATGTCATGAGTGATGTAATATGTGACGTCATCAGCAGTGCATTGCGGGGCGCGAGTTATAGTTAGCTGAACTAACTATAACGGGGAATTTCACGGGTTTTGTACGAGTGAAATGTCCAACTAACTATAACTGTCCCTAAAACCTATGGTTTTTCAGTGATATATATATATATATATATATATATATATATATATCACTGGAAAAAACAAAGGTTAAAGCTTAGTAATAGTTCGGAAAAAAATGTCCCTATACAAAGCAAGCTTAAACTTCACAAACATGACAAATTCTACAGTTATAGTTATAACTTTAATTTACAATTTATCCACCACCTACAAATTATTATAAGTAGTGGAACACATTACACACTCTTTTCAGCTCACTATCCAGCCCCTTAATAACTTTGTACCTCTTTGACGAGTCTTCACAAAACTTTGCAGACCAGTTGCACCCATTACATTGGTGAAGGATTCAAAGATTGGGTGCGTTTGGTCAAGGGGGTGCAAAGACAAAAGGGGGCTCCCAAAACAAACTTGCAATCCAATGCATTTTACATTGAATTTTGTATTTCACGTAGCAGCAGAACAGCTCTTCTTTTTGCTATTGTCAGTGATGTCATGAAGTGGTTATGAAGTTAAAAGGGTCGACAACTTAGTGCTATCTGTGTAGCACAATACTACTGAAAGTAGCAAGGAAGCCCAAAATATAAACTAATCTGCATATGTTAAGCTTCAGATTTCCCACATGAACAACTGAAAGACCTATTTATGGTCACATGCTAATGGGAACCTATAAACAAATAAATAACAAATAGGATACATCTTAATCTGCACAAGTTTTCTTTGCATGCTCTCTAGCTCACAAAATATAACTGTGCCAAACAAGCTAAACAGAAACCATTTTTCATATGTACACCTGTGCAACAAATTGAAAAAGTGACTTAGCAGTGAGACCCACAAACTACTATTTGGAGGACATGATAATTGGTCACTAGCAAAAAAGAATCTAAATTTTTATAACAATAATAATGATTGTCTTTCATTCACTCTGGACTTCGTATATACCATAATCCTACTAAAAGTAGCAAGGAAGCCCAAAAAAAACGAGACTGCATATGTAAAGTTTAAGAATTACTGCATGAACAACTAAAAGACACATTTATGGCCACATGATTATGTAAACCAATAAGCAAATACTTAACAAGTACAATAGATAAAAAGAAGGAAATCACATTAAGTCTGTTTGCCACTCAGAAGTTATAGTTAGTATTCCCAGAGAGAGGAATTCCTCACATGTTAGCTCTGGAATAACTTTCCATCTGTTTGATGAATCCCCTCAAAACTTTACAGACCTGTAGCATTTTCTACATTTTGAGATGATGTAAAGTTTTTGATGAATTGTTAAGGAGGTGCAAAGATAAAACGGGTTCCAAAACAAATTTTTCCACCAATGCCTTTTCCATAGACTATTGTATTTGACATAGCGCGAAAACAGCAGAATGGATTTACATGAAATTTGGCAAGATTATACATTATGGTATACAGATGATGCTTTTTGGATACTACAGTTAAATAGGTTAAGGGGCCGATTCCGATCTCGGCCGGTAGTGCTCCGAATCGGATTCGGATTTACCGGATCCGATTCGGAGCCCTGTTCCCCGACCGAATCGTACGCGGGTCCGGCCGAGCGAGTACAATGCAAGCTCCCGCGAAATCGCCGACCGACTCGTACGTGGCTTCAACACGCTCCGACCGACTCGCACGGACACGACTCGCACCGCGCTATGGAGACGTTTCCCGGCCGGGTAAGTACGATGCGCGCCGCAAGCAGTCCGACCGACTCGCGCCGTCCGGCTCGAAAGAGCTGTCGGAGCCGGACTTTGGGGGTCCGCGTCGGACCCCCTGTACGCGTAGGCGCGCGAGTCGCACACAGGGGGACCTATGGGTCCCCCTACCTGTGCATGTGCGCCGCGATGCGCATGGACGCGTACCCACTGTAGGGGGCGCCCTTGTTCGCCTCGCACCCATTGAGTCAATGGGAGCCCGCGTACGCGTTGTACGACCGGCTCCCATTGACTTCAATGGGAGTCCGACCGAATCGAGTCCGATAGCATGCGAATGCATCGTACTCGTCCGGTCGGACTGCTAGGGTCCGATTCGGTCGGTAATCTCTCCGGGTCCGGCTCGGTCGGAGAGATTTCCGGCCCGAATCGGAATCGGCCCCTAAGTGTTTTTTAAGTTATAAGTGCATTTAAACTTAGTGATATCTGTCACCGCAGTACTTTCGTGGAATTTCCCAAAATTTCCCAACCACTACACATGTGTGTGTAAACGTATTTAAAAATACATTTTAAAAAATCAATACATTTCCCTACCTATTACCACTTTAATAAAGTGATAATAGATAGGGGCCTACTATTTACCTACATCTAAGGACCTAATACTGAACAGAGTATATTAAAAACAATATGGCTGCCTTTTCATTCTCTAAAAACACCCATTACCCAATTATATACTGGCTTGTCATCGCCATTTACCATGGTACTCTGCAAGGTTACAGCGGTATACCATGGCCCAACATATAACTAAGGCCTAGCTGTATTACTGGATTGCAGTACCCTTGCCTCACATATGGTGTTGCATGGGGAATGCAATGCTTAACTCAGATTTACAAAGCAACGCAAGACCAACATGTGTGGCCCTGCGTTGATTGGGAAATTTATAGAAATGCAATGCTGTTGCATATTACTCTGCATTGTATATAATCTGCATTGCTGCTACATTTCACACTCATCCGTATGCCATGCCACTGTACTCCACTGTACAAGATTCCACTCTAAGCCACTCCACTCTACGCCATTACACTGTATGCAACTTCAATCAATCAATCAATCAATCAGGGAATTGTAAGCGCGCTACTCACCCGTGAGGGTCTCAAGGCGCTGAAGGGGGTGGTCCGCAGATCTGTTTAGCCGAAGAGCCAGGTCTTGAGGGTCTTCCTGAAGATGTTCAGGGAGGGGGCACGTCTGATGTCTGCCGGTAGCTCGTTCCAGGTCTTGGCTGCAATGTGAGAGAAGGATCTTCTGCCTGCTCTGGCTCTGTGGATGCACGGGGTTTCAGCCAGTGCGAGGTTGGAAGATCGGAGGTTTCTTTTGGGTACGTGGAAGTTGATTCTGTCGTTGAGGTATTTGGGTCCGTTGTTGTGTAGGCATTTGTAGGCGTGAGTGAGGATTTTGAAAGTGACTCTTTTCTCCACGGGGAGCCAGTGGAGACTTCGTAGGTGTTGGCTGATGTGTTCGTGTCAGGGGATGCCGAGGACGAGTCTGGCCGCGGTGTTCTGTATTGTCTGGAGTTTGCGGAGTAGGGACTTCTTGATGCTAGCGTAGAGTGCGTTTCCATAGTCCAGTCTGCTGGTGATGAGTGCGTGGGTGACTGTCTTCCTTGACTCAGGGGGGATCCACTTGAAGGTCTTGCGGAGGATGCGGAGGGTGTTGAAGCAGCTGGAGGTGACGGCGTTGACCTGTCGGTTCATGGTGAGTGATGAGTCGAGTACAATGCCAAGGTTCTTGGAGTGGTCTGAGGGGGTAGGTGGGCTTCCGAGGGCGGTCAGCCACCAGGTGCTGTCCCATGCAGAAGGGGTGGTACCGAGGACGTCTGTCTTCTCGGCGTTGAGCTTCAGGCAGCTGTTGGTCATCCAGACTGCGACGTCTTGCATTCCTTTCTGGAAGTTGAGTTTGGCAGTGGTGGGGTCTTTGGTGAGGGAAAGGATGAGCTGGGTGTCGTCGGCGTAGGATACGATGTTGAGGCCGTGTTGTCGGACTATGGCTGTGAGGGGGGCCATGTAGATGTTGAAGAGGGTGGGGCTCAGTGATGAACCTTGTGGGACTCCGCAGGTGATTTTCGTGGGGTCGGAGAGGAAGGGTGGGAGTCTGATCCTTTGGCTTCTTCCTGTGAGGAATGATCGGATCCAGTCCAGGGCTGTTCCTTGTATGCCTGCGTCGTGTAGTCTGGTGACTAGTGTGCAGTGGGAGACGGCGTCGAAGGCCGCTGATAGGTCAAGTAGGATGAGGGCTGCGGAGTGGCCTTGGTCCAGGAGGGTATGGATGTCGTCTGTGGCGGCGAGTAGGGCGGTTTCTGTGCTGTGATTGCTTCGGAATCCGGATTGGGACGGGTCGAGGACGGCGTTCTCTTCAATGAATCGTGTCAGTTTCCTGTTGACTGTTTTCTCTGCAACTTTGGCTGCGAAGGGGAGGAGCGAGATGGGCCGATAGTTCTTGAGGTTGGTGGGGTCAGCTGTGGGCTTCTTGACCAGGGGTCTGACTTCTGCACACTTCCAGTCATCTGGGAAGGTGCCTGTTTTGAAGGTGGTGTTGATGGTGCGTTGTAGTTCTGGTGTACTTCACTGTACACCACTACACTCCACTGTATGCACCTCCACTGTACACCACTCCAGGCTATGTCACTCCACTGTACGCCACTCTACTGGAAGCTACTCTACTATACACTGTTCTACATGCCATTCCACTGTACGCCACTCCACTCTACATGCCATTCCACTGTATGCCACTCCACTCTACAACACTCCATTATATGCAATTCCACTATATGCCACTCCACTGTACGCTTCTCCACTCTACGTCATTCTAGTGTATGGCACTCCATTCTACGCCACTTCATTCTATGCTATTTTATCGGATGCCACTTCAATGACGCCGCTCCACTGTATGCTATTACACTCTTCCTCACTCCACTGTATGCCACTCTAGTCTTCACCACTCCAATATACCCCACTCCATTGTATGCTACTTCACTATACACTATTTCACTCTACACCACTCCACTCTACGCCACTCCACTCAATGCTATTCCACTGTACACAACTACACTCTATGCCACTCCAATGTACGCCACTCAACTGTATGTCACTCTGCTATGCGCTACTCCAGTATATGCTATTCCACTCTATGCTATTCCACTGTACACCACTCCACTCTAATGCTATTCCACTGTATGCCACTCCATTGTACAACACTCCACTGTATGCTCTTTCACTGTATGCCACAACACTGTATGCTACTCCACACTATGCCACTCCAGTGTATGACACTCCACTCCACGCCATTCCATTCTACGATATTCAATTGGACACCACTGCACTGTAAGCCACTCCATTGTATACTATTACACTCTACCCCACTCCAGTCTACACCACTTCAATGTACGCCACTGTACTGTACACTATTCCACTGTATGCCACTATACTGTATGCTGTAATGCTGTATACCACTCCACTCTATGCAACTCCATTTTACAATAGTGCATCAGGAGCCTGTAGGAAGGTGGAGTATTATGAAGTGATGCTGGCTAGGTTTCACTATGCAGTACTCTTACAATACCCCAAAGATGGTTCTTGGATTCACATTATTAAATCCTTAGCTCACTTCTGGTAGTGTGGAAAAGAGCAGTCAGGCTTTACTAGAGGAAAAATTGCCAAGCATTTCAGAGTACCATCATGGACAATAAGTTGTTGACATGACTAAAAAGAAATGTGACACCAATTTATAAAAATAAAGCAGATTTTTTAAATAAATGTAGATACCAAAGCGAAGTAAATCAGATAAGTACACCAGGAGATATGGATTTTAGAAGCAATAATAAATCACTGCAAATCAATACTGCAGAACTTTAGCATTGCTGTCAATGGTATGAAGCACTAGTGACAATTGGTCACTTGCAGGTCAAGCTGCGTGGAACCAAGGGAGGGTAAAGGTAATGAGGGTTCCAGGACCAAGCCACAGCAGTCAGTTTGATTTTACCTGGCTCAAGAAGCCCAGGTGCAGAGTTGACCTGGCTGTCCATGGTGCTGAAGCGGGAGCCGCTGGGGATTTGGTTTTACCAGTGTTACGGTGCTGGTGAGGAAACGGGTGCAAAAAGTCAACAAAGAGGTTACTGCTGATGTCAGTTAAAGGTGTTGTGGTGTTCCCTCAAGGTTGCAGCGTCGAGTAAAGGTGGTGGTTGCCGGACTGGCCACCAACAAGCCTTAGCAGTAGTAAAGTCAGCAAGAATTTGTTTTGACGTCCAGAGGTTGGAGCAGAACTGTAGCCCCATGAAACTTAATGGAGGTCAGGACTACATTTCCCACAGTGCACTGGACCATCTACTTTTGGACAATCCCTCTGAGGGCCCGATGGCCAGCGATTCTTTGGTTCTGGTATGTTGTTTTTACCTGCGATGTGCAGGGGACTAGTGCCAGTAGTCCACAGAAGTCTGGAGTTGCCTTTGGCTCTCAAAGGGGTCCCTCTGTCCAGACAACCGGGAACCGGTCTTTGGTCCGGGGTGAGACACAGTCATGCAGTTCCAGCAAGGTTTCCACAGTTGCAGAGTATCACACCTTTCTTTTGTGGAGATCATGTTGTCGCAGACACAGGTCTCTTCTTTGTCCTTTGATGCGTCAGATCGGAACTGAGATTCTTGTGTCAAGGGTCCCTATATTTAGGGGCACTAGGGATGTGGGTTCAAGTGGCCAATAGGATACTTTCCCCAACAGCTAATTTGCCCCTGAGGTGACCACGTCCGTAGGTGCATGTCACGTTTTCTACCCAGAATCCTGTATTCTGCCACATTTAAAAATTGCAGAAACCTTCCTTAGCTGTACAGACCAGGGAGCCCACCCTAGAGGTGTGGCTAGCCTTCTGTTGGTGTACACCTTTCGACTACATACTTTTCCCACCTGCCCGGGTGCAAATGTGGCTGGGGGCAGGGGGAAGGCTGTTTCCTCCTTTAGGAGACAGCCTGGTTGCATACCACAGGCGGTGAAGGCTTTGAAGCTCACCGCCTTGATGTGCCACTTCCCTAGCCATCCTGTCTGGGAGGGAGGTGTGACCTCCTTCCCATCGAGGTCATTGTTTCTGACTTCTGGGAGAGTTCACACCTCCTGGCAGGGGGTCAAATACAAGTCTTAGCAGCAGCACCTGAGGGCTGCCAGCCAGAGCACAGGACAGGCTAGGACAACCAGATGGGCAACCTCTCAGGTAGCCAATTGTAACAATATTTATTGGGCACATAGAATAGTCCAAAGTACATTAGTAAAGTTCACTCCTTTTATTTCAAATATAGAACTCTTATGAATAAACTACATATTCTTGTCATTAAATTATACGTACATTCTGGTATTAAAACAGGTAGCAAATATCCATGGTTACTACATAAAGATAACTTAGTATTGCTCTATTGTGCAGAGCCAACTTGACATCATTCAGCAAATACGTGGTTCGCAGCAGACTGCGCCGCTCCTTCAGGGCTAAAAAGAAATAATAAACTTATTTTCATTTTATAATTCAATTAATTTGAGATTAACTAAACAGTTGACATAATATACCTGTACATCATTTATTCATGTTAACGGTAGAAAACATTTCTTGAAGACAATAAAAAATATTACAGCCCTTATTGTGATCATGCAATTATTCTTACTATGAGAGGCAACGTTTGTTAGAATGTTAGCAGTCGGTGATAGGTTTTTTAGCACATACAGGCACGCTGCACATGACCCATCTGCTGTTTAGTATAGCTAGCTTTACCATAAACATTAGTGTTCTCACACTTGACTAAATGCTTATACTGTCATGCCCTAAGAAGTGTGTTTGATCCCCTTTACTGCTTATAATTTTGAAAATAGAGCTAGTGTTGAAATATTCTTCATTTTCAGTTTAAATTTTAATTCTTATTACTGTGATTATGCTGTTATTCTTACTATGAGAGGCAGCGATTGTTAGAATATTAGCAGTCAGTGACAGGTTCTGTAGCTCATAGGGACACGCTGCACACAACCCATCAGCTGCTTAGTAAAACTCTAGTGGGTATAGTCTAAGATTGGTCACTTGTTTCAGGTGCTCTGCATCAGTAGTCATTTCAACCAGGATATATAGAGGGAAAATGTAGTGTTTCCTTTAGCACTGGATCGATACCGACGCCCCGGAGAGCATTCCTTCTACATTTTCTTAAGGTGAGAATGGGATCTGAGCTATTTAATATCAACTAGGTTTAGTAAGAGTAGAATAACCTTTACACTGTCTTTTATTTTGATTTTCGCCTATTATAATCCAGTTGATATTAGGTCTACAAGAGATTTGTACTATTCTGGTGAGCATCTCAACATGATCTTGTTTAATTTAAACTGACAAAATGATTTATAAAGGGCAATATAGTTTATTTTAAACTATGCATCTCTTTGAATAGGTTACCCATCCTCTTAGAAACACAAACATTGTAACTGGGAGCATTACTGCTAGGAATTTCACGAAGAGTTTGACCTCATCAGATAAACTTTAGGTAAGAAAACGATCTAAACAACAAATAGTATAACTTTATGAACCATTTTTAGAACCAATAGAGATCACTTTAACCTTTTTGAGTGTTCCTTAGTACCTCGCTCAGAAGCTTTCTAGAGATATTTCTGAGTGAGCAGGGAGATATACTTAAACAATATATCAGGTCAAATAAACGATAGGATACAGAGCGCAGGTCTCTTTCCAATCATGATTCAATCGATCAGACCTTTTGCATGAATTAGGTTTCTTGGAATGGTCCATTTGGAAACTCATCCTATGAGAATGGTAATTCAACCCAGATATCACAACATGAGCAGGAATGCCTGTTAGCTCTCTGGATATGGAGACCACATTAGTAATCCCATGACTGTGGGTTTGATCCTGGTGTCTACTTGTTGAAATGATTTAACTTCCGAACTTTTACTTTCAATTTTACCGTCTTATTTGAGAATATAAAAACTTCCCTACCTGGTAAGAGTATTGGCTCACCCTTATATTTTATTGAATTTCGTATTGTTCATAAATTTTTACTAATATAGTTCGAGCTGCAAGGATGTTTCCTATTGAAGCTTCTCATTTTTATAACTAATAGAGATCACTTTAAACTGTTTGGGTGTTTCTTAGCAACCCACTTATCAGCATCCCCTTTGTAGAGTTATTTCCGAGTGAGCAGGGAGATAGACTTAAACAATATATCAGGTCAAGCAAATGATAAGATGTACAGTGCGGTCCCTTCCCGTTATGAACCAATTGAACAGCCCATTTGCGTGAATAAGGTTTACTTGGCATTGTCTATTTGGAAACTCATCACATAAGGTAATTCAACCCAGATATTGTCAACGAAGCAAGAATCCCTATTAGTTCACTGTAGATGGGGAACATGTTAGCAATACATGGAGTGCAGGTTCAATCCTACTGTCTACCTGTTGAAAGGATTTCATTTCTATTTTCAATATTATTGTCTTGTTTGAGAAGATAGATGCTTCAGTACCTAGTGAGAGAATTGGCTTTCCCATATAGTTTATTTAATTTTGTATTGTTCATACATTTTTCTGATTCAGTCCGAGCCGCAAAGATGATTTCTGTTGAAGCGTCCACCTCTATCCTGTTAAGAACTAAGAATCACTTTTGATCCATGCTCACCTCTTATTACCTAGATTAAGGTAAGCCCGACAAATTGTATTATTCTAGCAGGAATTCTTTACAATACATATCTCGAGTCTAGAACTTTATGTGTTTTATTGATACAGAGTACCTGGAAAACCACCTTGAACTCTGCATACAATCAACTTATCCACACACAACTTTTAAATTGATGTTCATTGGGAAACCTCTACACTACAGACATATGTAACTAGATGAGTGAATTCACCAATAGATTATATTCAGTGATTTCTATGAGAGAGTCATGTCTATTGCGTTTCCACCGTTCCAATGTTAATTTTTATTGGGACTTTAATTAATCAAAAGAAATGGGCAAGATAATTGTGATTTATATTTTGTCTAAAAGTGTTTTGGGCAAAGTGGCTGTATTATATGTTATTGTCTTCAAAAAATGTTTTTCACTGTTAACATGAAAAAATGATGTACAGGTATAATTATCTCAACTGTTTAGTTCAACTCAAATGAATTAAATTCTAAATTGGAAATAAGTTTATTATTTATTTTCAGCCCTGAAGAAGCGATGTAGTCTGCCGTGAAACAGGTGTTGGCTGAAAGTTGTTGAGCTGGCTCTACACAATAGAGTGATACTAAGTCATCTTTATGTTGTCAAAACATCGTAAATATCAACAAACCCCACCTGGCCATAAATCATTCATTAATCCAAGAAAACATGAACACATCAATGTCGTGTGTCAAAGACTTTATCTCATTTTGCTTATGTTCAATTCAGTATATCATTGTGCTTGAAATACATATCCATCTGGAACATTCAACTATACAAATTAAGACAAATGCACCAACAATAACAAATCACAATACAATCCAATTAACACATAAAACACAAAGACAAAAACCACTATCAACTGAGCAAACCAGAAATGTGGTCAATATGACCGGAAGAAATCAATCCAATACTTTTCTACCCCTAATTGATGGCATGGGATTATGGAACGTATAGTGTATTCCCACACTCTATGGAGTCCCAAAGGTGCTGGTACTTCATTTTTTTTGAAGGGAGATCAATTTATTTTGAAATCTTAAACAATGGCTTTATCCTTGAGGCAGAATTTCCAGTCAAATCCCATGTAACAGTGCCAACGCATTTCAACCTCATATTGAAAAGGGGGATATATAAATCATTTTGGAGGTCATCATCAGGGCAAGCGAAAAAACTTGTTTAGTCTAAATGTAAATAAAAATGTATATATTAAAAGACACAAATTGTTTAAAATAACATGAACTTTAAAAACAGATTCATGCCCAGACTATTATTCACCCAAGGTGCTTCAAGGAGAAAAATAGTGAGCCGAGATTATTAAGCTTTAACAAATAAAAAATACCTAGTTACAGCCCACAGCCACAGTGCAGTTGTGACAGAGAACAAACATGATGGGGAGATAACCAAAAACCCAGTGGTTATAAACATGCATATCGCCAGTGTAAAAGCATGAGAACCATCCTCCCAAGCAAGTCATTTAAAGAAAGTGCAAGGAAACTAACCGTAATCAAACAGAAAAAGAAGCACACGTAGTGCGTGTGACCACTTTAATGGTCGTCTCAGTATAATGGGCGGCCCAAGGACAAATTGTCTGAAAGAAGTAGGGGCAAGAATTCAGTTTAAAAGATCAAAAAAGTCAAAAAGGAAGAGTGTAGGAGGTTTTTTGGGCGACACCTACTTAATGAGAAGTACAGAGATCTTCTTATTGAGGGGTTCGCATGTAGAATGGGCACCCCTTTCCTGACTGTCTCGAGGATGTACTCTGGAAAAGAACAGTAATGCAGAGGAACAAATACATATATGTGGATGTACAGTTTTTATAATGGACGTAAGCTCCTCCATTTTTATGTCTTTCGGTTACCATTTTGTTCTAGCCTTTTCTTACCCTGTCTCATCAGCACAAATAATGTGTCCACTCCATCTACACAAAGAAATGTTGATACATCAATTGACCCCAGAGTCCATGTTTGTTCCTGACTTGCTAGTACGCAAGTTGGCCAGGGTACACTGACAAAAGAGTCAATGACTCATTTGTTTAACTTTCCTATTACTGATATTAAATGTACGCAGCTAACAAAAGACCGCTGATGTTAAATTATTGTTGATACAAGATATGTGACCTTTTGTTCCATATCCAGATGAGTAATCAGTAAGCGCCTGACTCTGTAACCACAGGCGTGTCTATGTTTATATTTCTGGCACAAGTTATGCGTAGTTCTGCTTTATTTCTGTAGATCACGAGATGACTGATGACTGAATGGATTTAGTGATTAATCTTTATATTTGTGTTCTGCACGCCACGTATTCACATTTCCAGAGGACTGGTCCTGACCAGTACAGGATATTGTCCTGGGATTATTAATCATCTTTGACAGTTGTTAATTTGTTATACCTATTCCCACCCACGCTTTTTCCAGCACAACTGTATATAAGGCCACCTGTGACTGTGTAAGTTGTCCGCTTCTCTCATAGCCACATGGAGCTGTGAGGTTGTGTACCCGCTTGAGCGCAATAAATCTTTTTATGTTACAATTACCTCCGACTGCTGGTCTTCCTTGTTGTGAACATACCTGTGAGAGGTTGGAAAAAGGACCACTTCCACAATTGGCGACTCTGGTGGGACCTCTCCGTGGGTCATCCAACGGCTAGCTGAGTCCATGGTTGAGAGGTGCGACTGAGGACCGACTGATCGTAGGGGCCCCTGCATTAACGAGACAGAGTTTCTCCGCAGCTGCCATTTGAAGTCCCAACTGGCCTCTTGACACAGGATTCCCCGGCAGAGGTCCCCGAACTGATCCTTTCTGAAACTGACGTGTTGTCCGAAGACCAACAGCCGGACGATTCGAGGACACCACAGATTGGTGAGATTGTTCTGTTTCATATTTTGTTAATGAATTTTGGGTTATTAAGTTTGTTTTTTATTTATTTATTTATTTATTTGAGTTTTATATAGCGCTAGCTAGACCCGGAGGTATCAGAGCGCTTTACATAAGGTTCCACAAAATTACATCAGTTACAAGTTACATCAGTTACAAGAAAACATTTCAAGAGCGTAGGAAGATGAAATAAATGGAGCTTAGAAGGGAAAGGGGGTGGGGTAAAGGTGTAGGAGGGAGAAAGGATGGAGATAGGATGGATGGAGAGACTAAGGAGAGTCTGCCCAAAGTCCGGCTGGGTAGGTGACGGCCGAGGGGAAGTCCACAGCCCATCTCCTCTATAGCTATCAGGTAGCTCCACCGGGCATCAGTCAAGCGGCTAGGTCTCAATGAGAAAACAATTAGAGAGCAAAGAGGAGGGATAAATGGAGCATAAAGGAGAAAGTGGGTGGAGTAAAGGGGTAGGAGGGAGAGTACGACGGAGAGATGAAGTAAGGTCTGCCCAATGTCCGGCTGGGTAGGTGACTGGGTAGGGTAGAATAGTTTTGGTAAGGAAATAGTTATAAACTAAAAATAACAGGAACAATGAAGAAATGCATTTCTAAAACGTTTTGTTGTATAGGTTCAGGATATCAGTTGGACGAAAGTGTCCCCACTCCCGTTGAAGACAGTCCTGGTTGGATATTAATGATAAAAAAGGGAGTGACCGTGAACATATACAATAAAATATGGCATGAGTATACAAAAAAGGATAAGGAATTACAGTTTCCTATTGATGGTACCTTCGATTTAGCTAAATTACAGTATTTGCAACAATGTATGATGGAACGGAAGGTCCGACCTGCTATGTTTGAGGCATTTCAAATATGGGCGAAATTTGCCAGGATTCGGTGTATGAAACAAAAACAAGATAGAGAAAGAGAGAAAAGAAAAACAACTATGGCCAAAGCAGCAGAATATAACAATAACAAAATAAGGGAAGACATTGAACAACACGACAGAGAATTTAGGATGAAGACAGACAAATGTTTTGTTGCTATAGAAAAAGAAAGGTGCCCCTGATGATGAAGTATTGGAAGATTTATTGGACATGCCTCCCCCGTATAATATTGTCCAAATCCATGCCCCCCCAAATCCAGCGGCTGGGGGCCCACCAGCTACTGTTGTTGTTCAACAAACTCAACAGGTAGCCACACCTGTTACGCAAGCTCAATAGATAGCCATTCCTGTTAATAATTTTCAGGGTGCACATGGATTGGTAGGTAACACCACGACAATACCATCCGCTCCAGCACCAGCATCCTCTAGCACCCCGCCTCCAATGATAATGACACCATTTACTACGCAAAGTGATTCTCCCACAGTAAATACACGGAGAACTGACAACTGGATGGATTCCCCTTACTCTAGGTCACCGACTAGGAATAGTTTGACACCAAGTACATACATCAGACATACCCGACTAGGCCTCGTAGAAAAAATACTATAAAGAAAATGACCCAAAAGTGGATGGACCTAGGGGAAATAACTAAAAGAGAAGCCTAGGATACGTTTGAAGGAATGCAGGAATTAAGAGTCACAAATTTTGTCATTAATAGTATGGTGGCGCGACTGTTTGATCACTATCACCTCTTACTAGAGGACAGTAGCGTTACTTTCACGTCACCCGAATGGTTAAACAGATTATGGAGGGATAGCGAACACTCCATATTAACGATCGCACAATGTAAGGTTGCGTTTAATGACTGTTATCAGTTCCAAAAGGAGCTAGATATCATCATATGTGGTGCCACAGGGCAGCATATCCACCAACATTATGGCCCAGAACTCAGGGATGATACCTCAGCTTTCCCTTTGAGAGAAGTACATCCAATTACTGATCCTAGGGGTGGAAATAACCCCCCTATCCCACAATATGTTCATACTCCTTGGACTAGGGCTGATTTGTTGGCCATGAAAAAGGAGTTACCTGATCCTAGGAAAAATCCAAGGATCTTTAATGAGCTACTTGAATCCGCCATCAATTTAACAGCCATGATATTAAAAGATATTGATTTTTTGTTTGATTTTCTGGTAACTCAAGATATATGGCGTCAGGTCAGGGATAATAATTGTGCAGCTATTAACTGGCCAAATATAGTACGCGATGATACCAATAGACAAGCAGGAGGAGCCGTGCCGCCATCCTTAAAAGACTTACCAGGCCATATTATAACACGAATGCAGGAAATATTGCCCAGAGAAAAGGTGGATTGGGATAAAATGACGGCATGCCGACAGAAGGAGGGAGAGAAAGTGACTGATTTTTTCAGTAGAATAGAAGAGGTTTTTAAAGCATATAGTGAACAAGATATACAGACTGTACAAGGAAAGCGCATTTTTGCTAATCAGTTTGTTCATAACCTCTTAAATAGACAACAGGATGTGGGAGCACACCGCTGACCTCTCAGGCAAGGTTCGCCCCTAGCATTCTGGTAAATGCAGTTTCTTGTAGCTCGCTCCGATATTTTCGAGTGTTTCGCCAAGGTTGGCGCAGATAGTGCTGATCTCTAGACACGTGTTTCTGGTTTATTAACCGTCATCAGTAGAGAATACAGTCTTGTATTTTGGGGTTTGCTGAGTAGGCTGCCAAACATTATATCAGGTCCGGTACCTCTCACTGGCGCGCAGGTACTTCATCCACGAGCTCGTCAGCTCAATGACTCATGGGAGTACTTTAAATAGACAACAGGATGTGGGAGCACACCGCTGACCTCTCAGGCAAGGTTCGCCCCTAGCATTCTGGTAAATGCAGTTTCTTGTAGCTCGCTCCGATATTTTCGAGTGTTTCGCCAAGGTTGGCGCAGATAGTGCTGATCTCTAGACACGTGTTTCTGGTTTATTAACCGTCATCAGTAGAGAATACAGTCTTGTATTTTGGGGTTTGCTGAGTAGGCTGCCAAACATTATATCAGGTCCGGTACCTCTCACTGGCGCGCAGGTACTTCATCCACGAGCTCGTCAGCTCAATGACTCATGGGAGTACTTTAAATAGACAACAGGATGTGGGAGCACACCGCTGACCTCTCAGGCAAGGTTCGCCCCTAGCATTCTGGTAAATGCAGTTTCTTGTAGCTCGCTCCGATATTTTCGAGTGTTTCGCCAAGGTTGGCGCAGATAGTGCTGATCTCTAGACACGTGTTTCTGGTTTATTAACCGTCATCAGTAGAGAATACAGTCTTGTATTTTGGGGTTTGCTGAGTAGGCTGCCAAACATTATATCAGGTCCGGTACCTCTCACTGGCGCGCAGGTACTTCATCCACGAGCTCGTCAGCTCAATGACTCATGGGAGTACTTTAAATAGACAACAGGATGTGGGAGCACACCGCTGACCTCTCAGGCAAGGTTCGCCCCTAGCATTCTGGTAAATGCAGTTTCTTGTAGCTCGCTCCGATATTTTCGAGTGTTTCGCCAAGGTTGGCGCAGATAGTGCTGATCTCTAGACACGTGTTTCTGGTTTATTAACCGTCATCAGTAGAGAATACAGTCTTGTATTTTGGGGTTTGCTGAGTAGGCTGCCAAACATTATATCAGGTCCGGTACCTCTCACTGGCGCGCAGGTACTTCATCCACGAGCTCGTCAGCTCAATGACTCATGGGAGTACTTTAAATAGACAACAGGATGTGGGAGCACACCGCTGACCTCTCAGGCAAGGTTCGCCCCTAGCATTCTGGTAAATGCAGTTTCTTGTAGCTCGCTCCGATATTTTCGAGTGTTTCGCCAAGGTTGGCGCAGATAGTGCTGATCTCTAGACACGTGTTTCTGGTTTATTAACCGTCATCAGTAGAGAATACAGTCTTGTATTTTGGGGTTTGCTGAGTAGGCTGCCAAACATTATATCAGGTCCGGTACCTCTCACTGGCGCGCAGGTACTTCATCCACGAGCTCGTCAGCTCAATGACTCATGGGAGTACTTTAAATAGACAACAGGATGTGGGAGCACACCGCTGACCTCTCAGGCAAGGTTCGCCCCTAGCATTCTGGTAAATGCAGTTTCTTGTAGCTCGCTCCGATATTTTCGAGTGTTTCGCCAAGGTTGGCGCAGATAGTGCTGATCTCTAGACACGTGTTTCTGGTTTATTAACCGTCATCAGTAGAGAATACAGTCTTGTATTTTGGGGTTTGCTGAGTAGGCTGCCAAACATTATATCAGGTCCGGTACCTCTCACTGGCGCGCAGGTACTTCATCCACGAGCTCGTCAGCTCAATGACTCATGGGAGTACTTTAAATAGACAACAGGATGTGGGAGCACACCGCTGACCTCTCAGGCAAGGTTCGCCCCTAGCATTCTGGTAAATGCAGTTTCTTGTAGCTCGCTCCGATATTTTCGAGTGTTTCGCCAAGGTTGGCGCAGATAGTGCTGATCTCTAGACACGTGTTTCTGGTTTATTAACCGTCATCAGTAGAGAATACAGTCTTGTATTTTGGGGTTTGCTGAGTAGGCTGCCAAACATTATATCAGGTCCGGTACCTCTCACTGGCGCGCAGGTACTTCATCCACGAGCTCGTCAGCTCAATGACTCATGGGAGTACTTTAAATAGACAACAGGATGTGGGAGCACACCGCTGACCTCTCAGGCAAGGTTCGCCCCTAGCATTCTGGTAAATGCAGTTTCTTGTAGCTCGCTCCGATATTTTCGAGTGTTTCGCCAAGGTTGGCGCAGATAGTGCTGATCTCTAGACACGTGTTTCTGGTTTATTAACCGTCATCAGTAGAGAATACAGTCTTGTATTTTGGGGTTTGCTGAGTAGGCTGCCAAACATTATATCAGGTCCGGTACCTCTCACTGGCGCGCAGGTACTTCATCCACGAGCTCGTCAGCTCAATGACTCATGGGAGTACTTTAAATAGACAACAGGATGTGGGAGCACACCGCTGACCTCTCAGGCAAGGTCCGCCCCTAGCATTCTGGTAAATGCAGTTTCTTGTAGCTCGCTCCGATATTTTCGAGTGTTTCGCCAAGGTTGGCGCAGATAGTGCTGATCTCTAGACACGTGTTTCTGGTTTATTAACCGTCATCAGTAGAGAATACAGTCTTGTGTTTTGGGGTTTGCTGAGTAGGCTGCCAAACATTATATCAGGTCCGGTACCTCTCACTGGCGCACAGGTGCTTCATCCACGAGCTCGTCAGCTCAATGACTCATGGGAGTACTTTAAATAGACAACAGGATGTGGGAGCACACCGCTGACCTCTCAGGCAAGGTTCGCCCCTGGCATTCTGGTAAATGCGGTTTCTTGTAGCTGGCTCCGATATTTTCGAGTGTTTCGCCAAGGTTGGCGCAGATAGTGCTGATCTCTAGACACGTGTTTCTGGTTTATTAACCGTCATCAGTAGAGAATACAGTCTTGTATTTTGGGGTTTGCTGAGTAGGCTGCCAAACATTATATCAGGTCCGGTACCTCTCACTGGCGCGCAGGTGCTTCATCCACGAGCTCGTCAGCTCAATGACTCATGGGAGTACTTTAAATAGACAACAGGATGTGGGAGCACACCGCTGACCTCTCAGGCAAGGTTCGCCCCTAGCATTCTGGTAAATGCAGTTTCTTGTAGCTCGCTCCGATATTTTCGAGTGTTTCGCCAAGGTTGGCGCAGATAGTGCTGATCTCTAGACACGTGTTTCTGGTTTATTAACCGTCATCAGTAGAGAATACAGTCTTGTATTTTGGGGTTTGCTGAGTAGGCTGCCAAACATTATATCAGGTCCGGTACCTCTCACTGGCGCGCAGGTACTTCATCCACGAGCTCGTCAGCTCAATGACTCACGGGAGTACTTTAAATAGACAACAGGATGTGGGAGCACACCGCTGACCTCTCAGGCAAGGTTCGCCCCTAGCATTCTGGTAAATGCAGTTTCTTGTAGCTCGCTCCGATATTTTCGAGTGTTTCGCCAAGGTTGGCGCAGATAGTGCTGATCTCTAGACACGTGTTTCTGGTTTATTAACCGTCATCAGTAGAGAATACAGTCTTGTATTTTGGGGTTTGCTGAGTAGGCTGCCAAACATTATATCAGGTCCAGTACCTCTCACTGGCGCGCAGGTGCTTCATCCACGAGCTCGTCAGCTCAATGACTCACGGGAGTACTTTAAATAGACAACAGGATGTGGGAGCACACCGCTGACCTCTCAGGCAAGGTTCGCCCCTAGCATTCTGGTAAATGCAGTTTCTTGTAGCTCGCTCCGATATTTTCGAGTGTTTCGCCAAGGTTGGCGCAGATAGTGCTGATCTCTAGACACGTGTTTCTGGTTTATTAACCGTCATCAGTAGAGAATACAGTCTTGTATTTTGGGGTTTGCTGAGTAGGCTGCCAAACATTATATCAGGTCCAGTACCTCTCACTGGCGCGCAGGTGCTTCATCCACGAGCTCGTCAGCTCAATGACTCATGGGAGTACTTTAAATAGACAACAGGATGTGGGAGCACACCGCTGACCTCTCAGGCAAGGTCCGCCCTAGCATTCTGGTAAATGCAGTTTCTTGTAGCTCGCTCCGATATTTTCGAGTGTTTCGCCAAGGTTGGCGCAGATAGTGCTGATCTCTAGACACGTGTTTCTGGTTTATTAACCGTCATCAGTAGAGAATACAGTCTTGTATTTTGGGGTTTGCTGAGTAGGCTGCCAAACATTATATCAGGTCCGGTACCTCTCACTGGCGCGCAGGTGCTTCATCCACGAGCTCGTCAGCTCAATGACTCACGGGAGTACTTTAAATAGACAACAGGATGTGGGAGCACACCGCTGACCTCTCAGGCAAGGTTCGCCCCTAGCATTCTGGTAAATGCAGTTTCTTGTAGCTCGCTCCGATATTTTCGAGTGTTTCGCCAAGGTTGGCGCAGATAGTGCTGATCTCTAGACACGTGTTTCTGGTTTATTAACCGTCATCAGTAGAGAATACAGTCTTGTATTTTGGGGTTTGCTGAGTAGGCTGCCAAACATTATATCAGGTCCAGTACCTCTCACTGGCGCGCAGGTGCTTCATCCACGAGCTCGTCAGCTCAATGACTCACGGGAGTACTTTAAATAGACAACAGGATGTGGGAGCACACCGCTGACCTCTCAGGCAAGGTCCGCCCCTAGCATTCTGGTAAATGCAGTTTCTTGTAGCTCGCTCCGATATTTTCGAGTGTTTCGCCAAGGTTGGCGCAGATAGTGCTGATCTCTAGACACGTGTTTCTGGTTTATTAACCGTCATCAGTAGAGAATACAGTCTTGTATTTTGGGGTTTGCTGAGTAGGCTGCCAAACATTATATCAGGTCCAGTACCTCTCACTGGCGCGCAGGTGCTTCATCCACGAGCTCGTCAGCTCAATGACTCATGGGAGTACTTTAAATAGACAACAGGATGTGGGAGCACACCGCTGACCTCTCAGGCAAGGTCCGCCCCTAGCATTCTGGTAAATGCAGTTTCTTGTAGCTCGCTCCGATATTTTCGAGTGTTTCGCCAAGGTTGGCACAGATAGTGCTGATCTCTAGACACGTGTTTCTGGTTTATTAACCGTCATCAGTAGAGAATACAGTCTTGTATTTTGGGGTTTGCTGAGTAGGCTGCCAAACATTATATCAGGTCCAGTACCTCTCACTGGCGCGCAGGTGCTTCATCCACGAGCTCGTCAGCTCAATGACTCACGGGAGTACTTTAAATAGACAACAGGATGTGGGAGCACACCGCTGACCTCTCAGGCAAGGTCCGCCCCTAGCATTCTGGTAAATGCAGTTTCTTGTAGCTCGCTCCGATATTTTCGAGTGTTTCGCCAAGGTTGGCACAGATAGTGCTGATCTCTAGACACGTGTTTCTGGTTTATTAACCGTCATCAGTAGAGAATACAGTCTTGTATTTTGGGGTTTGCTGAGTAGGCTGCCAAACATTATATCAGGTCCAGTACCTCTCACTGGCGCGCAGGTGCTTCATCCACGAGCTCGTCAGCTCAATGACTCACGGGAGTACTTTAAATAGACAACAGGATGTGGGAGCACACCGCTGACCTCTCAGGCAAGGTCCGCCCCTAGCATTCTGGTAAATGCAGTTTCTTGTAGCTCGCTCCGATATTTTCGAGTGTTTCGCCAAGGTTGGCGCAGATAGTGCTGATCTCTAGACACGTGTTTCTGGTTTATTAACCGTCATCAGTAGAGAATACAGTCTTGTATTTTGGGGTTTGCTGAGTAGGCTGCCAAACATTATATCAGGTCCGGTACCTCTCACTGGCGCGCAGGTGCTTCATCCACGAGCTCGTCAGCTCAATGACTCACGGGAGTACTTTAAATAGACAACAGGATGTGGGAGCACACCGCTGACCTCTCAGGCAAGGTCCGCCCCTAGCATTCTGGTAAATGCAGTTTCTTGTAGCTCGCTCCGATATTTTCGAGTGTTTCGCCAAGGTTGGCGCAGATAGTGCTGATCTCTAGACACGTGTTTCTGGTTTATTAACCGTCATCAGTAGAGAATACAGTCTTGTATTTTGGGGTTTGCTGAGTAGGCTGCCAAACATTATATCAGGTCCGGTACCTCTCACTGGCGCGCAGGTGCTTCATCCACGAGCTCGTCAGCTCAATGACTCACGGGAGTACTTTAAATAGACAACAGGATGTGGGAGCACACCGCTGACCTCTCAGGCAAGGTCCGCCCCTAGCATTCTGGTAAATGCAGTTTCTTGTAGCTCGCTCCGATATTTTCGAGTGTTTCGCCAAGGTTGGCACAGATAGTGCTGATCTCTAGACACGTGTTTCTGGTTTATTAACCGTCATCAGTAGAGAATACAGTCTTGTATTTTGGGGTTTGCTGAGTAGGCTGCCAAACATTATATCAGGTCCGGTACCTCTCACTGGCGCGCAGGTGCTTCATCCACGAGCTCGTCAGCTCAATGACTCACGGGAGTACTTTAAATAGACAACAGGATGTGGGAGCACACCGCTGACCTCTCAGGCAAGGTCCGCCCCTAGCATTCTGGTAAATGCAGTTTCTTGTAGCTCGCTCCGATATTTTCGAGTGTTTCGCCAAGGTTGGCGCAGATAGTGCTGATCTCTAGACACGTGTTTCTGGTTTATTAACCGTCATCAGTAGAGAATACAGTCTTGTATTTTGGGGTTTGCTGAGTAGGCTGCCAAACATTATATCAGGTCCAGTACCTCTCACTGGCGCGCAGGTGCTTCATCCACGAGCTCGTCAGCTCAATGACTCATGGGAGTACTTTAAATAGACAACAGGATGTGGGAGCACACCGCTGACCTCTCAGGCAAGGTCCGCCCCTAGCATTCTGGTAAATGCAGTTTCTTGTAGCTCGCTCCGATATTTTCGAGTGTTTCGCCAAGGTTGGCACAGATAGTGCTGATCTCTAGACACGTGTTTCTGGTTTATTAACCGTCATCAGTAGAGAATACAGTCTTGTATTTTGGGGTTTGCTGAGTAGGCTGCCAAACATTATATCAGGTCCGGTACCTCTCACTGGCGCGCAGGTGCTTCATCCACGAGCTCGTCAGCTCAATGACTCACGGGAGTACTTTAAATAGACAACAGGATGTGGGAGCACACCGCTGACCTCTCAGGCAAGGTTCGCCCCTAGCATTCTGGTAAATGCAGTTTCTTGTAGCTCGCTCCGATATTTTCGAGTGTTTCGCCAAGGTTGGCACAGATAGTGCTGATCTCTAGACACGTGTTTCTGGTTTATTAACCGTCATCAGTAGAGAATACAGTCTTGTATTTTGGGGTTTGCTGAGTAGGCTGCCAAACATTATATCACGTCCGGTACCTCTCACTGGCGCGCAGGTGCTTCATCCACGAGCTCGTCAGCTCAATGACTCACGGGAGTACTTTAAATAGACAACAGGATGTGGAGGACACACCGCTGACCTCTCAGGCAAGGTTCGCCCCTAGCATTCTGGTAAATGCAGTTTCTTGTAGCTTGCTCCGATATTTTCGAGTGTTTCCCCAAGTTTGGCGCAGATAGTGCTGATCTCTAGACACGTGTTTCTGGTTTATTAACCGTAATCAGTAGAGAATACAGTCTTGTATTTTGGGGTTTGCTGAGTAGGCTGCCAAACATTATATCAGGTCCAGTACCTCTCACTGGCGCGCAGGTACTTCATCCACGAGCTCGTCAGCTCAATGACTCACGGGAGTACTTTAAATAGACAACTGGATGTGGGAGCACACCGCTGACCTCTCAGGCAAGGTTCGCCCCTGGCATTCTGGTAAATGCAGTTTCTTGTAGCTCGCTCCGATATTTTCGAGTGTTTCGCCAAGGTTGGCGCAGATAGTGCTGATCTCTAGACACGTGTTTCTGGTTTATTAACCGTCATCAGTAGAGAATACAGTCTTGTATTTTGGGTTTTGTTGAGCTCGTGGATGAAGCACCTGCGCGCCAGTGAGAGGTACCGGACCTGATATAATGTTTGGCAGCCTACTCAGCAAACCCCAAAATATAAGACTGTATTCTCTACTGATGACGGTTAATAAACCAGAAACACGTGTCTAGAGATCAGCACTATCTGCGCCAACCTTGGCGAAACACTCGAAAATATCGGAGCGAGCTACAAGAGACTGCATTTACCAGAATGCCAGGGGCGAACCTTGCCTGAGAGGTCAGCGGTGTGCTCCCACATCCTGTTGTCTATTTAAAGTACTCCCGTGAGTCATTGAGCTGACGAGCTCGTGGATGAAGCACCTGCGCGCCAGTGAGAGGTACCGGACCTGATATAATGTTTGGCAGCCTACTCAGCAAACCCCAAAATATAAGACTGTATTCTCTACTGATGACGGTTAATAAACCAGAAACACGTGTCTAGAGATCAGCACTATCTGCGCCAACCTTGGCGAAACACTCGAAAATATCGGAGCGAGCTACAAGAGACTGCATTTACCAGAATGCCAGGGGCGAACCTTGCCTGAGAGGTCAGCGGTGTGCTCCCACATCCTGTTGTCTATTTAAAGTACTCCCGTGAGTCATTGAGCTGACGAGCTCGTGGATGAAGCACCTGCGCGCCAGTGAGAGGTACCGGACCTGATATAATGCTTGGCAGCCTACTCAGCAAACCCCAAAATATAAGACTGTATTCTCTACTGATGACGGTTAATAAACCAGAAACACGTGTCTAGAGATCAGCACTATCTGCGCCAACCTTGGCGAAACACTCGAAAATATCGGAGCGAGCTACAAGAGACTGCATTTACCAGAATGCCAGGGGCGAACCTTGCCTGAGAGGTCAGCGGTGTGCTCCCACATCCTGTTGTCTATTTAAAGTACTCCCGTGAGTCATTGAGCTGACGAGCTCGTGGATGAAGCACCTGCGCGCCAGTGAGAGGTACCGGACCTGATATAATGTTTGGCAGCCTACTCAGCAAACCCCAAAATATAAGACTGTATTCTCTACTGATGACGGTTAATAAACCAGAAACACGTGTCTAGAGATCAGCACTATCTGCGCCAACCTTGGCGAAACACTCGAAAATATCGGAGCGAGCTACAAGAGACTGCATTTACCAGAATGCCAGGGGCGAACCTTGCCTGAGAGGTCAGCGGTGTGCTCCCACATCCTGTTGTCTATTTAAAGTACTCCCGTGAGTCATTGAGCTGACGAGCTCGTGGATGAAGCACCTGCGCGCCAGTGAGAGGTACCGGACCTGATATAATGTTTGGCAGCCTACTCAGCAAACCCCAAAATATAAGACTGTATTCTCTACTGATGACGGTTAATAAACCAGAAACACGTGTCTAGAGATCAGCACTATCTGCGCCAACCTTGGCGAAACACTCGAAAATATCGGAGCGAGCTACAAGAGACTGCATTTACCAGAATGCCAGGGGCGAACCTTGCCTGAGAGGTCAGCGGTGTGCTCCCACATCCTGTTGTCTATTTAAAGTACTCCCGTGAGTCATTGAGCTGACGAGCTCGTGGATGAAGCACCTGCGCGCCAGTGAGAGGTACCGGACCTGATATAATGCTTGGCAGCCTACTCAGCAAACCCCAAAATATAAGACTGTATTCTCTACTGATGACGGTTAATAAACCAGAAACACGTGTCTAGAGATCAGCACTATCTGCGCCAACCTTGGCGAAACACTCGAAAATATCGGAGCGAGCTACAAGAGACTGCATTTACCAGAATGCCAGGGGCGAACCTTGCCTGAGAGGTCAGCGGTGTGCTCCCACATCCTGTTGTCTATTTAAAGTACTCCCGTGAGTCATTGAGCTGACGAGCTCGTGGATGAAGCACCTGCGCGCCAGTGAGAGGTACCGGACCTGATATAATGCTTGGCAGCCTACTCAGCAAACCCCAAAATATAAGACTGTATTCTCTACTGATGACGGTTAATAAACCAGAAACACGTGTCTAGAGATCAGCACTATCTGCGCCAACCTTGGCGAAACACTCGAAAATATCGGAGCGAGCTACAAGAGACTGCATTTACCAGAATGCCAGGGGCGAACCTTGCCTGAGAGGTCAGCGGTGTGCTCCCACATCCTGTTGTCTATTTAAAGTACTCCCGTGAGTCATTGAGCTGACGAGCTCGTGGATGAAGCACCTGCGCGCCAGTGAGAGGTACCGGACCTGATATAATGCTTGGCAGCCTACTCAGCAAACCCCAAAATATAAGACTGTATTCTCTACTGATGACGGTTAATAAACCAGAAACACGTGTCTAGAGATCAGCACTATCTGCGCCAACCTTGGCGAAACACTCGAAAATATCGGAGCGAGCTACAAGAGACTGCATTTACCAGAATGCCAGGGGCGAACCTTGCCTGAGAGGTCAGCGGTGTGCTCCCACATCCTGTTGTCTATTTAAAGTACTCCCGTGAGTCATTGAGCTGACGAGCTCGTGGATGAAGCACCTGCGCGCCAGTGAGAGGTACCGGACCTGATATAATGCTTGGCAGCCTACTCAGCAAACCCCAAAATATAAGACTGTATTCTCTACTGATGACGGTTAATAAACCAGAAACACGTGTCTAGAGATCAGCACTATCTGCGCCAACCTTGGCGAAACACTCGAAAATATCGGAGCGAGCTACAAGAGACTGCATTTACCAGAATGCCAGGGGCGAACCTTGCCTGAGAGGTCAGCGGTGTGCTCCCACATCCTGTTGTCTATTTAAAGTACTCCCGTGAGTCATTGAGCTGACGAGCTCGTGGATGAAGCACCTGCGCGCCAGTGAGAGGTACCGGACCTGATATAATGCTTGGCAGCCTACTCAGCAAACCCCAAAATATAAGACTGTATTCTCTACTGATGACGGTTAATAAACCAGAAACACGTGTCTAGAGATCAGCACTATCTGCGCCAACCTTGGCGAAACACTCGAAAATATCGGAGCGAGCTACAAGAGACTGCATTTACCAGAATGCCAGGGGCGAACCTTGCCTGAGAGGTCAGCGGTGTGCTCCCACATCCTGTTGTCTATTTAAAGTACTCCCGTGAGTCATTGAGCTGACGAGCTCGTGGATGAAGCACCTGCGCGCCAGTGAGAGGTACCGGACCTGATATAATGCTTGGCAGCCTACTCAGCAAACCCCAAAATATAAGACTGTATTCTCTACTGATGACGGTTAATAAACCAGAAACACGTGTCTAGAGATCAGCACTATCTGCGCCAACCTTGGCGAAACACTCGAAAATATCGGAGCGAGCTACAAGAGACTGCATTTACCAGAATGCCAGGGGCGAACCTTGCCTGAGAGGTCAGCGGTGTGCTCCCACATCCTGTTGTCTATTTAAAGTACTCCCGTGAGTCATTGAGCTGACGAGCTCGTGGATGAAGCACCTGCGCGCCAGTGAGAGGTACCGGACCTGATATAATGCTTGGCAGCCTACTCAGCAAACCCCAAAATATAAGACTGTATTCTCTACTGATGACGGTTAATAAACCAGAAACACGTGTCTAGAGATCAGCACTATCTGCGCCAACCTTGGCGAAACACTCGAAAATATCGGAGCGAGCTACAAGAGACTGCATTTACCAGAATGCCAGGGGCGAACCTTGCCTGAGAGGTCAGCGGTGTGCTCCCACATCCTGTTGTCTATTTAAAGTACTCCCGTGAGTCATTGAGCTGACGAGCTCGTGGATGAAGCACCTGCGCGCCAGTGAGAGGTACCGGACCTGATATAATGCTTGGCAGCCTACTCAGCAAACCCCAAAATATAAGACTGTATTCTCTACTGATGACGGTTAATAAACCAGAAACACGTGTCTAGAGATCAGCACTATCTGCGCCAACCTTGGCGAAACACTCGAAAATATCGGAGCGAGCTACAAGAGACTGCATTTACCAGAATGCCAGGGGCGAACCTTGCCTGAGAGGTCAGCGGTGTGCTCCCACATCCTGTTGTCTATTTAAAGTACTCCCGTGAGTCATTGAGCTGACGAGCTCGTGGATGAAGCACCTGCGCGCCAGTGAGAGGTACCGGACCTGATATAATGCTTGGCAGCCTACTCAGCAAACCCCAAAATATAAGACTGTATTCTCTACTGATGACGGTTAATAAACCAGAAACACGTGTCTAGAGATCAGCACTATCTGCGCCAACCTTGGCGAAACACTCGAAAATATCGGAGCGAGCTACAAGAGACTGCATTTACCAGAATGCCAGGGGCGAACCTTGCCTGAGAGGTCAGCGGTGTGCTCCCACATCCTGTTGTCTATTTAAAGTACTCCCGTGAGTCATTGAGCTGACGAGCTCGTGGATGAAGCACCTGCGCGCCAGTGAGAGGTACCGGACCTGATATAATGCTTGGCAGCCTACTCAGCAAACCCCAAAATATAAGACTGTATTCTCTACTGATGACGGTTAATAAACCAGAAACACGTGTCTAGAGATCAGCACTATCTGCGCCAACCTTGGCGAAACACTCGAAAATATCGGAGCGAGCTACAAGAGACTGCATTTACCAGAATGCCAGGGGCGAACCTTGCCTGAGAGGTCAGCGGTGTGCTCCCACATCCTGTTGTCTATTTAAAGTACTCCCGTGAGTCATTGAGCTGACGAGCTCGTGGATGAAGCACCTGCGCGCCAGTGAGAGGTACCGGACCTGATATAATGCTTGGCAGCCTACTCAGCAAACCCCAAAATATAAGACTGTATTCTCTACTGATGACGGTTAATAAACCAGAAACACGTGTCTAGAGATCAGCACTATCTGCGCCAACCTTGGCGAAACACTCGAAAATATCGGAGCGAGCTACAAGAGACTGCATTTACCAGAATGCCAGGGGCGAACCTTGCCTGAGAGGTCAGCGGTGTGCTCCCACATCCTGTTGTCTATTTAAAGTACTCCCGTGAGTCATTGAGCTGACGAGCTCGTGGATGAAGCACCTGCGCGCCAGTGAGAGGTACCGGACCTGATATAATGCTTGGCAGCCTACTCAGCAAACCCCAAAATATAAGACTGTATTCTCTACTGATGACGGTTAATAAACCAGAAACACGTGTCTAGAGATCAGCACTATCTGCGCCAACCTTGGCGAAACACTCGAAAATATCGGAGCGAGCTACAAGAGACTGCATTTACCAGAATGCCAGGGGCGAACCTTGCCTGAGAGGTCAGCGGTGTGCTCCCACATCCTGTTGTCTATTTAAAGTACTCCCGTGAGTCATTGAGCTGACGAGCTCGTGGATGAAGCACCTGCGCGCCAGTGAGAGGTACCGGACCTGATATAATGCTTGGCAGCCTACTCAGCAAACCCCAAAATATAAGACTGTATTCTCTACTGATGACGGTTAATAAACCAGAAACACGTGTCTAGAGATCAGCACTATCTGCGCCAACCTTGGCGAAACACTCGAAAATATCGGAGCGAGCTACAAGAGACTGCATTTACCAGAATGCCAGGGGCGAACCTTGCCTGAGAGGTCAGCGGTGTGCTCCCACATCCTGTTGTCTATTTAAAGTACTCCCGTGAGTCATTGAGCTGACGAGCTCGTGGATGAAGCACCTGCGCGCCAGTGAGAGGTACCGGACCTGATATAATGCTTGGCAGCCTACTCAGCAAACCCCAAAATATAAGACTGTATTCTCTACTGATGACGGTTAATAAACCAGAAACACGTGTCTAGAGATCAGCACTATCTGCGCCAACCTTGGCGAAACACTCGAAAATATCGGAGCGAGCTACAAGAGACTGCATTTACCAGAATGCCAGGGGCGAACCTTGCCTGAGAGGTCAGCGGTGTGCTCCCACATCCTGTTGTCTATTTAAAGTACTCCCGTGAGTCATTGAGCTGACGAGCTCGTGGATGAAGCACCTGCGCGCCAGTGAGAGGTACCGGACCTGATATAATGCTTGGCAGCCTACTCAGCAAACCCCAAAATATAAGACTGTATTCTCTACTGATGACGGTTAATAAACCAGAAACACGTGTCTAGAGATCAGCACTATCTGCGCCAACCTTGGCGAAACACTCGAAAATATCGGAGCGAGCTACAAGAGACTGCATTTACCAGAATGCCAGGGGCGAACCTTGCCTGAGAGGTCAGCGGTGTGCTCCCACATCCTGTTGTCTATTTAAAGTACTCCCGTGAGTCATTGAGCTGACGAGCTCGTGGATGAAGCACCTGCGCGCCAGTGAGAGGTACCGGACCTGATATAATGCTTGGCAGCCTACTCAGCAAACCCCAAAATATAAGACTGTATTCTCTACTGATGACGGTTAATAAACCAGAAACACGTGTCTAGAGATCAGCACTATCTGCGCCAACCTTGGCGAAACACTCGAAAATATCGGAGCGAGCTACAAGAGACTGCATTTACCAGAATGCCAGGGGCGAACCTTGCCTGAGAGGTCAGCGGTGTGCTCCCACATCCTGTTGTCTATTTAAAGTACTCCCGTGAGTCATTGAGCTGACGAGCTCGTGGATGAAGCACCTGCGCGCCAGTGAGAGGTACCGGACCTGATATAATGCTTGGCAGCCTACTCAGCAAACCCCAAAATATAAGACTGTATTCTCTACTGATGACGGTTAATAAACCAGAAACACGTGTCTAGAGATCAGCACTATCTGCGCCAACCTTGGCGAAACACTCGAAAATATCGGAGCGAGCTACAAGAGACTGCATTTACCAGAATGCCAGGGGCGAACCTTGCCTGAGAGGTCAGCGGTGTGCTCCCACATCCTGTTGTCTATTTAAAGTACTCCCGTGAGTCATTGAGCTGACGAGCTCGTGGATGAAGCACCTGCGCGCCAGTGAGAGGTACCGGACCTGATATAATGCTTGGCAGCCTACTCAGCAAACCCCAAAATATAAGACTGTATTCTCTACTGATGACGGTTAATAAACCAGAAACACGTGTCTAGAGATCAGCACTATCTGCGCCAACCTTGGCGAAACACTCGAAAATATCGGAGCGAGCTACAAGAGACTGCATTTACCAGAATGCCAGGGGCGAACCTTGCCTGAGAGGTCAGCGGTGTGCTCCCACATCCTGTTGTCTATTTAAAGTACTCCCGTGAGTCATTGAGCTGACGAGCTCGTGGATGAAGCACCTGCGCGCCAGTGAGAGGTACCGGACCTGATATAATGCTTGGCAGCCTACTCAGCAAACCCCAAAATATAAGACTGTATTCTCTACTGATGACGGTTAATAAACCAGAAACACGTGTCTAGAGATCAGCACTATCTGCGCCAACCTTGGCGAAACACTCGAAAATATCGGAGCGAGCTACAAGAGACTGCATTTACCAGAATGCCAGGGGCGAACCTTGCCTGAGAGGTCAGCGGTGTGCTCCCACATCCTGTTGTCTATTTAAAGTACTCCCGTGAGTCATTGAGCTGACGAGCTCGTGGATGAAGCACCTGCGCGCCAGTGAGAGGTACCGGACCTGATATAATGCTTGGCAGCCTACTCAGCAAACCCCAAAATATAAGACTGTATTCTCTACTGATGACGGTTAATAAACCAGAAACACGTGTCTAGAGATCAGCACTATCTGCGCCAACCTTGGCGAAACACTCGAAAATATCGGAGCGAGCTACAAGAGACTGCATTTACCAGAATGCCAGGGGCGAACCTTGCCTGAGAGGTCAGCGGTGTGCTCCCACATCCTGTTGTCTATTTAAAGTACTCCCGTGAGTCATTGAGCTGACGAGCTCGTGGATGAAGCACCTGCGCGCCAGTGAGAGGTACCGGACCTGATATAATGCTTGGCAGCCTACTCAGCAAACCCCAAAATATAAGACTGTATTCTCTACTGATGACGGTTAATAAACCAGAAACACGTGTCTAGAGATCAGCACTATCTGCGCCAACCTTGGCGAAACACTCGAAAATATCGGAGCGAGCTACAAGAGACTGCATTTACCAGAATGCCAGGGGCGAACCTTGCCTGAGAGGTCAGCGGTGTGCTCCCACATCCTGTTGTCTATTTAAAGTACTCCCGTGAGTCATTGAGCTGACGAGCTCGTGGATGAAGCACCTGCGCGCCAGTGAGAGGTACCGGACCTGATATAATGCTTGGCAGCCTACTCAGCAAACCCCAAAATATAAGACTGTATTCTCTACTGATGACGGTTAATAAACCAGAAACACGTGTCTAGAGATCAGCACTATCTGCGCCAACCTTGGCGAAACACTCGAAAATATCGGAGCGAGCTACAAGAGACTGCATTTACCAGAATGCCAGGGGCGAACCTTGCCTGAGAGGTCAGCGGTGTGCTCCCACATCCTGTTGTCTATTTAAAGTACTCCCGTGAGTCATTGAGCTGACGAGCTCGTGGATGAAGCACCTGCGCGCCAGTGAGAGGTACCGGACCTGATATAATGCTTGGCAGCCTACTCAGCAAACCCCAAAATATAAGACTGTATTCTCTACTGATGACGGTTAATAAACCAGAAACACGTGTCTAGAGATCAGCACTATCTGCGCCAACCTTGGCGAAACACTCGAAAATATCGGAGCGAGCTACAAGAGACTGCATTTACCAGAATGCCAGGGGCGAACCTTGCCTGAGAGGTCAGCGGTGTGCTCCCACATCCTGTTGTCTATTTAAAGTACTCCCGTGAGTCATTGAGCTGACGAGCTCGTGGATGAAGCACCTGCGCGCCAGTGAGAGGTACCGGACCTGATATAATGCTTGGCAGCCTACTCAGCAAACCCCAAAATATAAGACTGTATTCTCTACTGATGACGGTTAATAAACCAGAAACACGTGTCTAGAGATCAGCACTATCTGCGCCAACCTTGGCGAAACACTCGAAAATATCGGAGCGAGCTACAAGAGACTGCATTTACCAGAATGCCAGGGGCGAACCTTGCCTGAGAGGTCAGCGGTGTGCTCCCACATCCTGTTGTCTATTTAAAGTACTCCCGTGAGTCATTGAGCTGACGAGCTCGTGGATGAAGCACCTGCGCGCCAGTGAGAGGTACCGGACCTGATATAATGCTTGGCAGCCTACTCAGCAAACCCCAAAATATAAGACTGTATTCTCTACTGATGACGGTTAATAAACCAGAAACACGTGTCTAGAGATCAGCACTATCTGCGCCAACCTTGGCGAAACACTCGAAAATATCGGAGCGAGCTACAAGAGACTGCATTTACCAGAATGCCAGGGGCGAACCTTGCCTGAGAGGTCAGCGGTGTGCTCCCACATCCTGTTGTCTATTTAAAGTACTCCCGTGAGTCATTGAGCTGACGAGCTCGTGGATGAAGCACCTGCGCGCCAGTGAGAGGTACCGGACCTGATATAATGCTTGGCAGCCTACTCAGCAAACCCCAAAATATAAGACTGTATTCTCTACTGATGACGGTTAATAAACCAGAAACACGTGTCTAGAGATCAGCACTATCTGCGCCAACCTTGGCGAAACACTCGAAAATATCGGAGCGAGCTACAAGAGACTGCATTTACCAGAATGCCAGGGGCGAACCTTGCCTGAGAGGTCAGCGGTGTGCTCCCACATCCTGTTGTCTATTTAAAGTACTCCCGTGAGTCATTGAGCTGACGAGCTCGTGGATGAAGCACCTGCGCGCCAGTGAGAGGTACCGGACCTGATATAATGCTTGGCAGCCTACTCAGCAAACCCCAAAATATAAGACTGTATTCTCTACTGATGACGGTTAATAAACCAGAAACACGTGTCTAGAGATCAGCACTATCTGCGCCAACCTTGGCGAAACACTCGAAAATATCGGAGCGAGCTACAAGAGACTGCATTTACCAGAATGCCAGGGGCGAACCTTGCCTGAGAGGTCAGCGGTGTGCTCCCACATCCTGTTGTCTATTTAAAGTACTCCCGTGAGTCATTGAGCTGACGAGCTCGTGGATGAAGCACCTGCGCGCCAGTGAGAGGTACCGGACCTGATATAATGCTTGGCAGCCTACTCAGCAAACCCCAAAATATAAGACTGTATTCTCTACTGATGACGGTTAATAAACCAGAAACACGTGTCTAGAGATCAGCACTATCTGCGCCAACCTTGGCGAAACACTCGAAAATATCGGAGCGAGCTACAAGAGACTGCATTTACCAGAATGCCAGGGGCGAACCTTGCCTGAGAGGTCAGCGGTGTGCTCCCACATCCTGTTGTCTATTTAAAGTACTCCCGTGAGTCATTGAGCTGACGAGCTCGTGGATGAAGCACCTGCGCGCCAGTGAGAGGTACCGGACCTGATATAATGCTTGGCAGCCTACTCAGCAAACCCCAAAATATAAGACTGTATTCTCTACTGATGACGGTTAATAAACCAGAAACACGTGTCTAGAGATCAGCACTATCTGCGCCAACCTTGGCGAAACACTCGAAAATATCGGAGCGAGCTACAAGAGACTGCATTTACCAGAATGCCAGGGGCGAACCTTGCCTGAGAGGTCAGCGGTGTGCTCCCACATCCTGTTGTCTATTTAAAGTACTCCCGTGAGTCATTGAGCTGACGAGCTCGTGGATGAAGCACCTGCGCGCCAGTGAGAGGTACCGGACCTGATATAATGTTTGGCAGCCTACTCAGCAAACCCCAAAATATAAGACTGTATTCTCTACTGATGACGGTTAATAAACCAGAAACACGTGTCTAGAGATCAGCACTATCTGCGCCAACCTTGGCGAAACACTCGAAAATATCGGAGCGAGCTACAAGAGACTGCATTTACCAGAATGCCAGGGGCGAACCTTGCCTGAGAGGTCAGCGGTGTGCTCCCACATCCTGTTGTCTATTTAAAGTACTCCCGTGAGTCATTGAGCTGACGAGCTCGTGGATGAAGCACCTGCGCGCCAGTGAGAGGTACCGGACCTGATATAATGTTTGGCAGCCTACTCAGCAAACCCCAAAATATAAGACTGTATTCTCTACTGATGACGGTTAATAAACCAGAAACACGTGTCTAGAGATCAGCACTATCTGCGCCAACCTTGGCGAAACACTCGAAAATATCGGAGCGAGCTACAAGAGACTGCATTTACCAGAATGCCAGGGGCGAACCTTGCCTGAGAGGTCAGCGGTGTGCTCCCACATCCTGTTGTCTGTTCATAACCTCTTACCTGACTTATCAGACAGTATAAAGACATACGAAAGTACCTGGACTGCTAAGGACCCAGCTAAATTATTGACAATGGCCTGCTATTATGAGAATAAGAGAAATTCAGAGAAAGGGAAAAAAGGATAAGCAAATGAAGGAGTTAAAAACAAACGCATTAATGCAGCAAGCTTTTCCCGACAGAGGAAGGTCAAGAGGGCGTACAAATTTTCAGAGGGGAGGAGGACGTAGTCGAGGAGCTGGTCGAGCTGCTTCAGCTCCGGCGCAGCAAAGAGCAGGATTGGGATACAATACATGTGCCTATTGCTATCAGGAGGGTCATTGGAAGAATGAGTGCCCTTCATTACAGGGCCAGGGCCAGACTATGAGGAATAACACAAATACATTAAGAGGGAACACAAATGCACACGCAGACAGAGGGAGAGGTAGGGGACACCAGAGAAATTATAACGACACAGAGCAGACGAATCACTTTGACCAAAGAAATAATGCGTATTTCACACAGGATTATGCACAGGATGATGACTATCAGGATTGGACAGAATAGGGATGCCCAGGAGAGGACAGGGAGCGAGTACAGATACCAGTTGATTCTTCAGGGCCATATGTAAAAATGGTGGTTGAAGATGAAGAGAGAGAATTTCTTCTAGATACTGGTGCCACTAATACATCCATTTCCCACCGCTTGCTCCCTCATGCTCCTCTCTCGGGAAGATTGGATAAGTCGGTGGGATTTTCCAATGCCATTGTGACAAGCCCCGTTTCGCAACCATTGGACTTCACAATAGGTCCCATAACAGGGAGTATGCCATTTGTATTAACAGAGAAATGTTCACTAAACTTATTAGGTTTGAAAGCACTAAAAATGATGCATGCTACTATATACTGTACACCAGATGGTGTCTACCTGACTTGTAAGAAAACAGCACCATCTAAGCAATATATGGTTCTAGATAAAAATAGCATACCACCTGAGCTTCAGGATATTGATATAAAATTGTGGGCACATGGACCAAACGATGTGGGAAAAATGGATATTGAGCCAGTACATATTAAAGTAAAACAAAATGTTAAATTGCCTCGCATTCCCCAGTACAAAACATCAAAAGAAGGAGAGGAAGGACTGAAATTAGTAATATCAGATTTGTTACAGCGACAGATAATACGAGAAGTTACAAGTAGCCCATGCAATAGTCCGATTCTACCTGTGGTCAAAAGAGATGATGGAACTGGGCAGGTAAAATATAGGATGGTTGTTGATCTTAGAGCCATTAATAAAATAGTGGAGCCACAATATCCTGTCGTTCCCGACATTACTGCAATGTTTTTATCTGTACCACCTTTAGCCCAGTGGTTCACTGTTATTGATCTAAAGAATGCCTTCTTTAGTATTCCTATACACCCAGATAGTCAATATTTGTTCAGTTTTTGTTTCTAAGGGAGATCCTATCAATTCTGTCGAGCTCCACAGGGGTATACAGTAAGTCCTAGCATTTATAGCCAGGCATTAAAAAAACAACTGGATAACTGTACTATGCCTTCAGGCACGGTATTGTTACAATATGTAGATGATCTTCTTATAACAGCAGAAACTGAAGATATCTGTAAGCAGGCTACGCATGATGTTTTGACATTTCTTGCTTTGCATGGACATAAGGTTTCGCCAGCTTAACTACAGTATTGTCAACAGGAGGTGACCTATTTAGGGCACCTCCTATCGAAAGGGGGGAGGAGATTATCACCTGACAGAATACAATCAATCCAAAACATACCCAGACCTAGAACTCAGAAAGATGTTCATGCATTCCTGGGTATGGTCTCCTTTTGTAGACAGTGGGTACCACATTTTTCTTATCTGGCCAAACCATTACTGTCTTTAACTCACAAGGACGTGGAGGATCCCGTTCCTTGGGACAAAGAACATCAAGATAGCTTTATGGCTTTAAAGACTGCTTTATGTAACGCGCCTGCTTTGGACACACCAGACTACACTAAAAGCTTTGCGCTGTTCATACATGAGAAAGAAGGGTGCGCAATGGCTGTACTAACGCAAAGAAATGGAGAGAAAAATAGACCATGTGCCTATTTTTACTCAACATTGGACCCAGTAGCAAGAGGCCTACCGAACTGCCTCAAAAATATTGCTGCGGCGGCTGCTGCAGTGAAACAGGCAGACTCCATTGTCCTTGGACATCCAATTATGGTTTATGTTCCTCTTTCAGTGGACATACTATTAAACAAAACCAAAACACAGCATTTAACTAATGCTATATTGACTCATTATGAACTAATATTAATGGCTACTAATGTGACTTTGCAACGGTGTAACACTATAAAACCAGCTACTCTGATGCCTCTCCCTTCGGAGCAGGATGAAGTACAACATAATTGCGTGATTGTCACTGAAACTGAAATGAAGGGTCGAGTAGATTTGGTTGACGTGCCTATGCCAAAGGTTGATGGCACACTATTTGTAGATGGTTCTTGTTTAAAGAGACCTGATGGAACAACGTCTGCAGCATATGCAATAACAACCAATAAAACAGTTGTTGAAACATGTAAAATACAACAGATGTCTGCTCAGGCAGCCAAGTTAATTGCTCTAACTAGAGCATGTGAGCTTTCAGAGAAGTTAGTAGTAAACATCTACACCAACAGCCAGTATGCCTGGGGGGTGGCCCATAACTTTGGACGATTATGGGCTGAGAGAGGGTTCATTACATCTGGAGGTGCAAAAATACAGCATGGCACCTTGATTACCAGATTATTAAATGCTCTTGCATTGCCAACTAAGTTGGCTATCATGAAGTGTAGTGCACACAAGAAAATTACAGACCATGTAGGCCAGGGAAATGCCTTTGCAGACGAAACAGCAAGGCATACTGCAATGAATGAGTACACATTAACATATGTAGTGTTAAGTGCAGATGAAGAGAAGAAAGAAATTGATCCTTACACACAGATAAAGGAAGTTCAAGCATTTGCGAGTGAAGAAGAAAAAAAGCAGTGGGTAAAGGAAGGATATTCTCTTAACACACATTTTGGGGCTTGGATGAATACGCTTGGGACGAAGTGGGTCCTACCTGATAGTTTTCTCTTGCCCATGCTTCAGGTGGTCCACGGTCTTGCACACATGGGAGCTGACAGGACGACAAATACTATTGAGAAAATATGGGAAAACAAAAATATAAGAAAGACAGCTGCAAAGCTTTGTAAAAATTGTATGATCTGTGCTCTTCATAATGTGGGAAAAGGGATACAAGTACCACCTGGTCATTTCAGACTGCCAGAATACCCCTTTGAATGTCTTCAGATAGATTACATAGAAATGCCCCCTGCCAATGGAAAAAAATATGTTTTAGTTGTTATATGCAGTTTTAGCAATTGGCTGGAAGCATTCCCTTTGAAAGATAACACCGCATTAAGCACAGCAAAAATGCTGCTGAAAGAGTACTTCCCGCGCTACGGCCTGCCCAGAAGTCTGTGGAGTGACAATGGAGTACATTTTTCAAATAAAATAATGGATCTAGTGTGTCAAGGATTGGGGTTAAAGCAAAAATTCCATTCAGTTTATCATGCAAAATCAGCAGGGCTTGTAGAGCGCTGCAACGCTACATTAAAAAATAAACTGCAAAAAATATGTACATCAAGTACTCTCAGTTGGGTAGATGCTTTACCAATAGCGTTGTTTTCCATGAGAACAACTGTTACGTCCAAAAACAGACTCTCCCCATATGAGCTTGTCATGGGGAGACCAGCAAATGTATATGGGTTTGCCTCTCCATCAAAGATGCAAGAATTGACGCATTCCGCTTTATTAGATTACTGTAAAGAACTAACTACTGCTCTGTCTACCATTCGCCAAAAGCTCAGAGACACTTTGTCCCCGCCTCTGGAAGGAGAAGTACATGACATCAGGCCCAGGGACTGGGTCCTGACCAAGAACTTTGTAAGGAAAAACAGCTTACAGCCCAGATGGAAAGAGCCATCACAAGTTTTGTTAGTAACACAGACAGCAGTGCGATGTGAAGGACACAAAAACTGGATCCATTTGTCTAATGTAAAGAGAGCACCACCATTCTGGCCAAAATTGCCCCCGGAGGAGGACCATTCTGACCGAAGGACTGGTGATTGCACTCCTGCAAAAATCAACGATCAACAATTTGTATCAAGATACAATCTACGTCCAAGAAAACTGAAGAGTGCTTAGGACCGAGTAAGCACCACCTGCCAAGCGCTCAAAAGTGCCAACTTTAAAGGACTAACTTGTGCAGTGAGGTTAGTAAAATAAGGACACTGCTGACTTTTTATTGGATGATTGTTGCTCCAAAAGGTCTGTAAGAAGAATAGAGGAATACCTCCCAATCCCAATGACCTATAGGAGGAGAGGGCGCAAGGTCGACATTGCGAATTTGTACGAATACAGAGCCTGTAACAGTGAGGCCTATAACGAACACTGTTGAACTACCACATATGAGAGATTGTTATTTTTTTAAAGAAATTATTACTAGAGTATTGCTATTTCAAAGACCACAGAACACTTTTGCTAAAAATGGAGGATACATATTCCACCCTTACTATGAACAAAAAGAGGCGTTGGCACTCCAAACTATGCATATTATGTGTGTTATTTTGTGTAATGTCTTTCATAATAGGCTTACTATATCTTCTCCAGCTCTACTATCCTATAGCAAAAACAGCCCCGCTTCCCTCTGACACTGTCCCCTCAGTTACGGTAGCACCCGAGGACATGGATCACAGGGAGGAAATGCGTCATAATTCTTTTCTTACCCTACTTCATCAGACCCATCAAGTAATAGATAAAAATGATTGCTGGATATGCTTGCAATTTCCGGCCTATGTAGACGAACGAATACCCCTCCTCCAAGTACCCCTGCCATTTGAAGCATCCTGTTATGCATTACACATCGTGATGTTGAAAGTTGAGTTAATAGGGGTCCACTTCCTCATATACAAGTCTCTAGGGATAAAACAAATTAATCCCTGTCAATGAATCATCAATCTCTACACTTATTTCAATTATATCAAACCGATACACACTCCAAAAAATTGTTATTCAGGGATATATTTATCTTTTTATATTACTGAACATGCACAACAATACATACAAAACATATACATAAATATGGGCAATATACAAATCACCAGTCCTTCCTACCCTTTGTTTTTGTCTATTGCTGCTACAAATAAACAAAAAAACATTATTTAACAACAGCAATCCGAGATACTGTGAGGTAGTCCACTACACCATCAAGGGAATTAATCCCCCCTCCGCTTGTTACATAAGGAGCAAAATCACAGTCTTTATGAATAAATCACATTCTGTCGGACTCCTCTGTGATGAAAGGTCGACACGTTTCGGCCCATTCATTCGGGCCTCATCAGGACAGGGGAGACAAGAGATGGCAATATCTAGGTCCTAATCTAAGGAGCGCTCATTTCAACATAATTCTAAGGTCCATGTCTTTCTTAGATATGTACGGCACGAAAAACAATAGGGGGCCTCTTCCGTGTAGTCACTGGCCAAGTATACGTCAGTAATGGGGCCCCTGCCTTTTATACTGAAAAAGTCAGTTTCAGTATAGCTTGAATCCTCTTAAACAGATTTCACCAATCTATAGGTCGTCTGAATAACTGCTCGACACAAATCTTCACCAACGCGGTATGTGTCGGCGTCACTGGCGCTCTCAATTGCATCCTCCAGCTCTAAACCCCCATCTGTTTAAGACTGAAAACATGGGGTGAGGAATTAATGCGCATCAAACAGGGAACAAAATAGCAAATAAAGAGGTATATTTTAAGACAGCACTTACATTATTTAATCGTAGTGTCCGTCAAAGAACCGAGATCTTCATACGTCCGCGTCCGAAATAAATCTGGGAAGATGGACTGTGGCGTTTGATCGCGACATTTGAGGAACGCAACTGTGGGGAATTTATGGTTTAAGCTGGAGGAGCATGGGACGCTTAGTTTCGTGGTGGCAGATTAAAAGGATTTCAATCAACTTGATTAACACCTCAGTAAATGGTCATGGAGACGCAGACATCAAAATAACAACAGCGGGTTAAAAAAATTATCAACCCATTTATATTGCGACCTCATATGGTGGTTGAGTAGTATGTTAAATAAGGAGACTTGCTCTCCAGGGGTACTTTAGCATGTAATGGATAAACAAGAGCGGGCACAACATGCCATCTTGTAGCATTAAATCAACGACAGTAAGGGCTATTTTTACAGAGACCAAGAAAAAAAGTTCATCAACCGTAAAAATGGGTTTTTAGAATAATTGCTGGCACCAAAAATAGATACAAACCGTTCATTGGGCTATATTTTCAACAGAATTCGTCTATGCACTACGGGGCATACTTATGTATTGTGAATAATAATAGAGGCTCCTAATATTTGGATAACATAAAAAGACAAGAAAAAGAAAAATATCCTGCACAGGGCAATTAGAGATGGCTTAGTAGTGTCGCCAATACAAGCTGTTGTGGTGGCGAGCTCTAACATACCTTGATTGCAAAAACCAAAGACAGGAATAGTGAGCACCAAAATTAAATACATACAATTCATCAAAAGTATTATCCCAAACTATTGTATTCAGTGTTAGAGAGACCTAAAAAGTGTGACCAAGCAAAAAAACTTATGGCAAAATAAAAATACAGTAAATGCACTATATCAATGTATGTACCATATACAATATGTTTTGTACATTCAAATTTGGGAGGCAGAGTCGTACAATTTTATACCTCACAACGTGACATATTGTACCTACATAAGGGATAAAGTTTCACAAAGGAAAGTGTACCTAACCGGTGCTGGATAATTAAAAAAACATTTGATAATTCAGACAACTTATTGAGCCCTGTTTCTGCGGAGCGTAACCTCATAATGAGTAGTGCTTCTTGCCTAGCTAGAACTGAACTGTCACCATCAATAGATTTTACTTGACGTAATACAGTCCATTTGACATTGCCAATGGTGTGATTCTTTTCCAATAAATGTTGAACCAAAGGTGCTGTCAGGTTACGGCATCTTATTCGGGTCTTATGTTGACTAATACGATGTCGAACTTCTTGGTTGGTTTTGCCCACATATATTTTATCACACGGGCACACGATCCCATAAATTAAATTTTTAGACTTCCAGTTAGTAAATTCTTTATGTTGAATTGAAACATTATTGTAAATGAACACTGATCCCTCAATTGTCAAGGCACAGGCGACACATGTGTCACACTAATAGTGCCCTACAATGGGTGGTAATCCCAACATGGATCTCACATTCCTTTGTGGGCCCCGGATCTCAGTGTAGGAGTGGACCAAATGTTCTCTCAGGCTCTTCCTTCTCTTAAGGGCAAATAAAGGTGTTTCTCTAAGGGGAGCCAAAAAAGATACACTGCGCCAATGTTTTCTTATTATCTTTTTTATCTCCGACGTGGCTCCGCTGAAAGTAGTCACACACACTAGGCGGTCTATTGATTGTTTCTCTTTAGGTTCAAGGAGTGCCTGCCTTTGTGTAAACCAGGCTCTTTTCATTGAACTTCGTAACAATCTATCGGGGTATTGACGATCTTTAAGTTTACTCATCAACTTGTTGGCATTTTCAAAGTAATACGTTTTTGTACAATTCCTGCGTAAACGCAGGAATTGACTGTACAGCAAGTTGTCTTTTAAATCTCGTTGATGGTGACTCTTATGTTGTAGCCATGGATATTTGCTACCTGTTTTAATACCATAATAAATAAATAATTTAATGACAAGAATATATAGTTTATACATAAGAGTTCTATATTTCAAATAAGAGGAGTGAGCCTTGCTGATGTAATTTGGACTATTCTATGTGCCGAACAAATATTGTTACTATTGTCAAAATTTATAAGCCGGATAGGGTAACTGACTTTGTTGTAGTAGCTAGCTCAGGGCCTGCTTATCTTATTGGCTTATATCTCTAATGCTATTGTTACCTTGGATGAGGCACTGCTGCATATAAGCAATACGTTTGTACATATTTGATATTTACTGCACATTTATTAAGAAATTGTAATTTTTGTTAATGAGGTATTGATGTTGAGCATTGAACGAATTGAGAAATACTCTGCTAATAACTATGGGCCAGATGTACGACCATGTTATTTTGCGACTCGCAAAATGACATGTAAAACAGTGTCAGAGACACTGTTTGCGATTCTCAATGGGGTCGCAAATTGCATGCCTCATCAATATTCATGAGGCATTCGCGGATTGCGATCCCATTGAGAATGGCTGGCCCTCCCAGGTATGGTGGCCTGCTGGACTCAGCAGACCTCCATGTCTGGGACTGCTTTTAAATAAAGCAGTTTTTTTTTAATGCAGCCCGTTTTCCTTAAAGGAAAATGGGATGCATTTAAAAAAAAAAACAAATAAAACGTTTTCGATTAATTTTTTAAGGGCAGGTAGTGGTCCCTGGGACCACTGCCTGCCCCTAAAAATATTTCCCCCTGCGTTTGCAAAGGGGAAGGGGGTCCCCTGGGGACCCCTTCCCTTTTGCGATTGCATTACCACCCGCTTGAAGAGGGTGGTAAATTGCAAGTGTTTTGCGACCGCAATTGCGGTCTCAAAGCATTTGTACATGGCTTGTGGGGTCGCTGTTAGGAAGGGAACACCCCTTCCTAATAGCGAGTTGCAATACACTATTTTGTGAGTCGCAATTTATTTGCAACTCGCAAAATAGTGTAAGTACGTGATCCACAGGATTTTTGCATGCGCAAAAGGGTTGCAAACCCGTTTGCGCATGCAATTTTCCGTCGTACACCTGGCCCTATATCCCTAATGGCGAATTATGTCAAAAAATGGGAGGAATTAGCAGACTGGTCATTTAAGCATTCTCAAAATGGGAATACTAATACCAACAAAGGAAATGCTCCTAAAGGCCTAAGAAACCTGTTCCTCAAGTTAGGAATATTGTTGCAAAGGGAATAACAAAAGTGGCGGGATGCAGTCACCCTTAGAGAATATCTAGATATAAATAGGATTCCAAGAGGATTGCGCATCAATATTTTCCCCTCCATCCCATCCAGGCCATTGGTTATGACTCTTGGGAGAGATCAAACCTCCTGGCAGGAGGTTGTATTCCTGTCTTGGCAGCAGCAGGCTGCTATCCATGGCACAAGTACAGGCTGGGACAATCAGGTGGGCAACCTCTAAGGTAGTCACCAGGGTGCATGCCACATTGCCTTCGACATGAGATTCGTATCAGGGATGATGAGGCACTTTGTTTGATACCCAACATGACATATTTCGGCGGTACCATAATGGAGCTGGTGACCTCGAGTTCGCCCGGGTGCCGGCCCATGTTATCCTATGGACCACTGATCACTTATAGTAGCTTTTAATGGAAAAGGCCACAGTAGGGACATATAAGCTTGCACTTACATGTCCACACCTTTAATATAATGCACCCTGCCTTCTGGGCTCAGTTGGACTTCCTTAGGGGTGACTGACATATATTAAAAATAGTCATTGACTTTGTCACACGTGGTGAGAGTAAAGTTGAGTTCAAGCAGTTTGCACTGCTCCTGCAGTCTGCAATGGCAAGACTGCTGCGATCAGTATACATGGATCACTCAGAGTGGCACAAACAGTGCTTCAGGCCCAGGTGACCCCTTTAACACTTATGACCTGGGTACCACTACTACCATATACTAGGGACTTATAGGGGGTAAAAGTCTTTGCCAATTGGCGTTGCCAATTCACATGTATCAGTTTTAGGGAGTGAGCACTGGCACCTGGGTGTGGTTAACTGGCTTCAGGGCACTGAGTCAAAAACCAGCAACTAGTTGTCCAGTTGGGGGCAAAAAGTGATGGGACAACTGCAAAAAGGTCTGTTTTCCTACAGCACCACTCCACTCTATGCCACTCCACTATATACTATTCCACTCTACCCCACTCCACTGTACGCCACTCCAGTCTACACCACTCCACTGTACGCCACTCCGCTCTAGCCTATTACTCTCTACCCCACCCCACAATACACCACTCCAATCTACACCACTTCACTGTATGCCATTCCACTGTACGCTGCTACACTATATGCTATTACACTCTACGCCACTCCACTGTACACAACTCCAGTCTACGCTACTCCACTGTACACCATGGCACTGTCCATTACTCTACTATATGCTATTACACTCTACACCACTCCACTCTACGCTATTCCACTTTATGCCACTCCACTCTACTCTACTCCACTCTTCGCCACTCAAGTGTGCTCTCCTCCACTCTACAAGACTCTAATACACTCGATGCCACTCTATAAGACTCTACTCCACTCTATCCATGTACACTCCACTGCCCAAATTTGTGCTCGATTCTATGCCCGTACACTATTGTACAACACTGTACTCCACTCTATGACAGTTTCCAGCACTATACAACACCACACTCCACTCTACTGTATGAGAAGTCACTACAATTTATACCAGTCTCCTTCACTCCAAGCTACGCAACTTCGATGTACTCCACCCCACTCTAAGCTAATCCACTGCACCCTACTCCATTCTACGCCACTCCCCTGTACACCTCTCCATTCTATGCAACTCCACTCTTCTAAACTCTACTCTACGGTATTCCACTGTACGCTATTCCACTGTATGCTACTTCACTTTACAGTAATCAACTCTATGCCACTACAGTGTACCCCACTCAACTCTATGCCGCATCCACTGTATGACACTCTCCTGCACTCTATGTAACTCCACCCAATAAAAGTCTTCCACACTTTATGGCACTCTGCACTATTCTATGCCTCTCTGTCCCTGTACACTCCACTGTCCAACTCTATACTCCTCTCTGTACAAGACCCACTCCAATTTATAAACGTTTACTACCTACACTACACCACTTCACTCCATGCCACACTACTCTACAACACACCAATACACTCTATTGTACTTAACTCTACACTATGCTACGCCACTCCACTAGACTCTACTCCATTGTACAAGACTTTACCTCACTCTACGCTACTATACAACAAGCTATTCTATGCAGCTCCACTGTTTGACACACTATACTGTACTATATACAACTCGACTCTACAACACTCTACTACACTGTATGCCACTCTCTGAAGCTTTACTCCTGTCTATATATCTACACTCCACTGTATAACACTGTACTATACTGTATGCCGAGCTGGTTCTACACAATAGAGTGATACTAATTCTTCTTTATGTTGTAGCCATGGATATTTGCTACCTGTTTTAATACCAGAATAAATGCATAATTTAATGACAAGAATATATAGTTTATGCATAAGAGTTCTATATTTCAAATAAAAGGAGTGAACCTTGCTGATGTACTTTGGACTATTCTATGTGCCCGACAAATATTGTTAATATTGTCTAACACTCTTCTCCACTCTGTGCCACTGTACGATACTCTAGTCCATTATACAACACTGTATGCAACTCTTAGTATGCCACTGTACCCCACTTTACTCTACTCTATGACACAGCACTCCACTCTACCCACTATTCCACTGTATGCCACTCCACTCTACACCACTTTATTCCATTGTACTCGATAACACTGTATGCCAATCCACTCTACCATACTCTGCAACACTCTACTGTACTGCACACCACACCCCTCCACTATACAAAACTCAACTAAACTATATGCCACTCTACCCTACTGTAGCCTACATCACTTTCCAATACTGTACGACATGCAACTACACTCTACTGTACAACACAGTACTCCAATTTATGGTACTTTACTCAACAGTATGCTACACCACTCCCCTATTCTGCATTCCACACCACTATAGTCTATGACACCCCTCTCCACTCTGTGACACTTTACTCCATTCTACACTACCCCACTCCAGTTTACTCCACTCCACTGTACTCCACTTTACGCCATTGTACCACACTCCGTTCTATGCCACTCCGCTCTCCAACACTCTACTCCACTGTGTGCAACTCCACTCTATAACACTTTACTATACTCTATGACACTCTACTCCACTCTATGCCCATCCACTCTATGTCCATCCACTATAGGCCACTGTACTACACTGTATGACATGCCACAAATTTCTCTCTATGACACGCCACTCAACTATATAACACAGCACTCCACTTGACACTCTCCTCCACTATACTTTACGACCCTCCACCCAACGATACTCTACGACACTATACATCACCCTACTCCACTCTAAAACACTCTACTCTATGACAGTCTATGACACCCTACTCTATTGTTCGACACACCAATACCCTGTACAACTCGCTGCTCCAGTCTATGATACTTGGCTCTACTATTTGAGATACCATGTCACTACAATATATAACACTTCACTACACTGAACTATTCATCACTACACTCTCATCTACTTCACTCTATTCCAATCTACAATACTCTGACAATATACTTTAAAATACTCTCCTCCACTGCACTGTATGGCACTCCACATAACAACTCTCCACTTGCGACACTGATTTGAAACACATTTGTATTAAAAATGTGAAAAACCCATTGAAATTCAATGAAAAAAACAAAGGTTCAAGCTTAGTTATAGTTAGGAAAACTTTCTCTATACAAATCAAGATTGAACTACATACATTTTACAAACATTCTACAGTTATAGGAATAACTTTCATTTACAATTTGTCCACCACTTTAAATTGTTAGAAGAAGAGCACCTCATTCCACACACTTTTCAGATTGCTAACCAGACAGCACTGACTCTACCATGTACTGTGTTCTCATAAATAATGATACCCCACTGTACAACACTGCACTATAAGAGATTATCCGCTACTCTACTGCACGACACTGCACTTGACAACACTGAACTGTCTGATACTCTATTCAACTGAACTCCACTCTATGCCACTACACTCTATAAAACACTTGTAGACTCTATGCCACTCTACAACGACACTCCACTCCATCTCACTCCATTTCACAACATTCCAATTGATGACACAGCAATGTACAACACTCAACTCTTCTTTTCGACATGCCCCTACACTGTAAAACGTGCCGCTCCAATCTAAGATACTTCACTCCTTGATACAACACACCTCGCTACTCCACTGTATGACACTTTACTCCACTGTACGCTACATCACTCCACTCTACTTCACTCCACTCTATTCCACTCTACAATACTGCACTCTATAACACAAGACTCTACGACACTCGTCTTCACTGTACTGCACTCCACTTTACAACACTCCAGTAAACAACACTCCACACTGTGATTTGAAACACATTTTTATTAAAAAACAAAAACCATTAACATACAATGAAAAAAAAAGTTGAGGATAATTTAAAGTCAGAAATACCTTATGTATTCTTTCTATGCAAACCCAACTTAAAGTACCAAACATTACAAATTAAAAAGTTATAATTATAAATTCAACGTATAATTTATGCACCGCTTTCAAATTACTGTAAGTCGTGCACCTGCCAAAACAGTCTTGTCACCTCAATCGCAACACTACATTAACTTTAACTCATGCCTTTTCCATGCACTTGTTATACTCTTACACACTACATCACTTATAGCATGTGAAATCATAGTCTTCATACTACTTAGAACTTATCAAATTCCATCATTTGTCACAAAACAGAGCATAATAGAATGGCGAGTCATAGTCAGTGTTGTCTAGTTAGCAAGCTGAAAAGAGTGTGTAATTAGATGCGCTACTTATAATAATTTGAAGTTGGGGGATACATTGTAAATGAAAGTTATAACTATAAATGTAGAATTTTTAAAGTTTGTTTGAAGTTTGTGCACTTTAAGCTTGGTGTGCATAGGGTAAAAAGTTTTCCTAACTATAACTAAGCTTTAACCTTTGATTTTTTCCATATATATATATATATATATATATATATATATTACCTACTGGCAGTCGCCAGTAGGTAGTTATAGTTAGGACCTAGTTTCCATAGGAAAAGCATTTTTGATTTGCCAATATCTTTGGCGCTGGTTGACGAAACTTCACAACATTTTCCAAACTAACGGCCCGCTCCGGTCAGCTCCTGTCTTGAAAGTTTCGGGATGATTCGTCAAGCGGGAGCCAAGAAAAAAGGGGGGTCCCAAAACGCGTATTCCCCATGTTATTTCCATAGGAAACTTTAGACACGGCTACAGCCCGAACTGCTGAACGGAATTACACCAAATTTGGCAAAAAGGTAGCTCTTGATTCAGAAAGCGCCCTTTTTTTAAATGGTGTAAATCTGTTCAGTAGTTGCTGAGAAATTCAAAAAATAAAAATATCGATATCTGAGCACCGAGGAGGATTTGCGACTCCTCCCGAGCACGAGCTTCATTTTGATTGGCTGTCAACATTCCAAACCAGGAAGTGTTGGCAGCCATCTTGTGACTCGGTAACCGAGTCACAAGAAAAAAGGTGAAAAACATTAAAAACAAGAAAGTGGGGCAGGGTACAAACACCCTGACCCCCTAGGCCTGTTCAGGGGGTCCCACAAGGACCCCCAGGGCCAAAAAAAGCATGTTTTAAAAAAAATAATCAGCCGAATTTCCGCTGGGTGCGCAAATCCGGCCGAGAAAACAAAAAAAAATGAAGCGTGGGCTCTCGTGTTTCGTTTTGTAATAGCCCCGAGGTGGGTCAGGTCCCGGGGCAATGCCGAAATAATTAGCGGGGGCCCATAGGGGCCCCCGCAGCCCCGGGGACCGCCACCTCCCTGGGGCTTATAAAATTATATGCAGGGGGCATGCGTCCTCCCACAGCCCCGGGGACCGCCACCTCCCCGGGGCTTTTAATTATTTTGGGTGGGGGGCCTCGTGGGCCCCCCAAGCCCCGGGGACCAACACCTCCCCGGGGCAACATGATATAAATGCGGGGGGCTACGCCGCCCCCCTGAAGCCCCGGGGACCACCACCTACCCGGGGCTGTATTCAAAATCAAAGTGTGGGGGGGCTTGAGCCCCCTGACACTGCCCCGGGGACCACCAGCTCCCTGGGGCATTGAATATGTAAATGCGGGGGTCCGTTGCAGACCCCCGGGCTCCGGGGACCACCACCTCCCCGGGGCTTAAATTAGTTGGGAGGGGGGCCGCGCGGACCCCCTCTTGGAGCCCTCGATTGCCCTGGGGACCGCCAGGGCCGGCTCCTGCAATGTCCCGGGATGCTCACCCCCGGGACATTGCTGTTTGCAATGACAAGGCGGGAGCCGTGCGGTTCCCGCCCTGTCATTGCGAACACTGGTTTGCTTCTTGGAAGCGAGAGCAGGAAACCTGCTCTTGCTTCCAAGAAGCAAGCAGTAGTGCTTTTGGGCAAGGGGAGCTGCATGTCAGCAGCTCCCTTGTCCAAAAGCAATGCTGGCTCCCGCAGGAGGCAGGGAGCTGGCAGGGACCGTGGGGGAATTGGGGCTCCCCCACGGTCCCCAACGCTAAGGGCCGGCCTCGGGGGCTGGGGTCCTCGGGGTCAGAAGTGGCCCAGGGGAGGGGGGCTATGCGGCCCCCCTCCCAGAAAAATTATTTTTTTAAAAGGAAGGCCGGCCTCGGGGGATGGGTTCCCCGGGGCCATAATTGGCCTTAGGGGGGGCCACATGGTCCCCCTCCTTAGTTTTTTTTTTTTTTAAATGGTGGCAGGCTCCGGGGGATGGGGTCCCCGGGGCGAATACCAAATAATGGAAGTAAATCGTATTTTTTTCCTTTTGAGTTTGGAGTCGTGACTCCAACGCGGCTCTCAGCGCGGCCTCCCGTGTAACGTCGCGTTGGCTTCGCGATTCACCTTAAATAAATAATTAAGTAGTATATAATGTAGAAGGTAGTATTGTATTTGTGAAGTTGTTTTAAAGAGGTACCGTGATTGAAGTTAATGACAAGATTACAATTGATAGAGTTGTTAAAAATATATAAAATTAAAAATTAATAGTTAAAGTTGAAAAGTGTGTTGTGTTGTAGTACATTGAGTTTGTGCTTTTGTTTTGTGAATTTGCGCTGGATGCGCGAATCCGGACGAGAAAATTAAAAAAAACGAAGCGCGGGCTTCCGCGCTTCCTTGTACTTAAGCCGCTGGGTGGGCCAGGTCCCGGGGGCAATCATTAATTAATTTGCGGGGGCCAGTGGGGGCCTCTGCAGCCCCGGGGACCGCCACCTCCCCGGGGCTTAGTTAATTGTATGTGGGGGGCACGTGGCCCCCCCGCAGCCCCGGGGACCGCCACCTCCCCGGGGCTTGTTAAATAAATGCATGGGGGTCCTAACCCCCCCCACGCTGCCCCGGGGACCACCACCTCCCCAGGGCTTCTTTCATTAATGAGGGGTGGGCCTCACCAGCCCCCCCAAGTCCCGGGGACCACCACCTCCCCGGGGCTTCCTTCATTAATGAGGGGGGCCTCATGGGCCACCAAGCCCCGGGGACCACCACCTCCCCGGGGCTATGTTAAATGTTGGGAGGGGGGCCCTGCGGCCCCCCCTCCTGGAGTCCTTGAAGGCCCTGGGGACCGCCACCCCCCAGGGCCGGCTCCTGCAATGTCCCGGGGTGCTCACCCCCGGGTCATTGCTGTTTGCAATGACAGGGCGGGAGCCGTGCGGTTCCCGCCCTGTCATTGCAAACACTGGTTTGCTTCTTGGAAGCGAGAGCAGGAAACCTGCTCTCACTTCCAAGAAGCAAAGCAGTATTGCTTTTGGGCAAGGGGAGCTGCATGTTATCAGCTCCCCTTGTCCAAAAGCAATGCCGGCTCCCGCAGGAGGCGGGGAGCTGGCAGGGACCGTGGGGGTATTGGGTCTCCCCCCAGGGTCCCCAATGCTAAGGGCCGGCCACGGGGGATGGGGCCCCCGGGGTCAGAAGTGGTCCAGGGGAGGGGGGCTATGCGGCCCCCCTCCCGGAAAAATTATTAATAAAAAAAAAAAAAGGAAGGCCGGCCTCGGGGGATGGGGTCCCCTGGGCCATAGTTGGCATTAGGAGGGGGGCCACACGGTCCCCCTCCTTAGTTTTTTTTTTTTAAATGGTGGCAGGCTCCGGGGGATGGGGTCCCCGGGGCGAATACCAAATAATGGAAGTACATTTTTTTTTTTTTCGAGTTTGGAGTCGTGACTCTAACACGGCTCTCAGCGCGGCCCCTCCGTGTAACGTCGCGTTGGCTTCGCGAATGCACCTTAAATAAATAATTAAGTAGTATATAATGTAGAAGGTAGTGTTGTATTTGTGAAGTTGTTTTAAAGAGGTAGTGTGATTGAAGTTAATGACAAGATTACAATTGATAGAGTTGTCAAAAATATATAAAATTTAAAATTAGTAGTTAAAGTTGAAAAGTGTGTTGTGTTGTAGTGCATTGAATTCATGCTTTTGTTTTGTGGATTCGTGTCGGGTGCGTGAATTCCACAAAAAAATGTAAAAAAATATGTATGTGTAAAAAAAAATTATAATCAGTATTATGTTATAGGGTGGCTCTAAAAAGAGCCCTTGTTTTCATTGTGAGTTTGTTGTACCTACATGTAAGTGCGAATGCAGAGCTTTAGGTTGTTGAGAAAGACTCTGTATCCTTGATCTGTGAAGTGTACTCCATCCCTTCTGTAGATGTCATCCATATCAAAACATATATTGTTGTTATATATGGAGCCCATCCTATGGTCTCTGAGGTAAGCAGAAACAGCTTTATTGACATTCTTTCTAGCTTTCTCAATCTGGGGACAGAATTTATTTGACCACTTCCATTTCTGTCTTTGGCATATGTTAGAGTATACAAAGACAGTTTGAGGTAAAAGCAACATCAATTGTGCAAAGGTGTCCTTCATTAGTATTTCCAGACCTACCCCAGTCAATGTGCCTAGGTCATTGCCACCACAGTGCACAATCATGAGGTCAGGGGGTTGGAGATGCAAAAAGGTTTTAACCAAAGGCATCAATTGGTGCCACTTTAATCCTCTCTGTGCAATCTATTTAATGTCCACATTTTGCAAAGCTAGGTCTTTGTCAATACCTCTGTGTTCAGCATAGCTTTTGCACCAGAAAACATAGCTATGTCCAACAATCCATACTGTAAGCATCTTGAAGGGGTGTCTGGAAGTAACGAAAAGATGTCTGTAGCTGAGGTAGTCAGTTGGTAGAATAAGAGGTATGTAAAATGGTGGAGAAGATGCTGTTTTTTCAAAAGTAGAGAATTGATGTTCTGTTTAAGAACATTGTACACTCAAAAATAGGGTGCATGTTACTTTCTTTAAAAAGCATGTTTCTTATTGGTTAGTAAACATTTTTTGAAAGGTACAGTAGATAGGATAAGCTCATATTTTAGAAATGTCAACCACACCTGCTGTTTGCATTTGTAACATTGTGTGGTGAACTTGAAAATATGGTGAACTTGTGACCTGTCAGTTCAGTTGAATGTTCCATGAACTGTTACTATGGAAACTGGCATTAAGCAGAATGGGGGAAGGGTTGAAACTTAACTGTGGACTTAAAATGTGTTATTCTAATTTATATATAAGTGAAATCTTATTAAAGTAAGATTTCCCAAGTCAGTAGTATCTTTAGAAGTGGTGTGTTCTTAAAAAATAGTGGTATTTTTATTTGTAATATATTTTTGAACTCCCGTATGGATTTGCGGCTCCATTGCGTTGGTGCACGGTGGAGTCGCGACTCCAAAAAATTCCAGAATCAGTTTGGGCACTTTTAGATGTCAGTTGGTAAGGGTTAATATGTCTAACCAATAGAAATGTGTTTTATATTTTGAAATAATGTTGGAAAGAATGTGATTTGTTACTTACATGTATTTATGTGGAGAAAGAGAGGGAAACATTGCCATTACTGGTTTTACGTTTCTGAGAGTGGTGCATTACATTGATTGTGTGCATAAGAAAATCATTTATGAGTTTGCTATATTTTAAATTCTACAAATCTATTTGGACGGTGAGTTATAAATTTGTGAGGTGTATTATGTATTAGGTTTATTTTAAACTTTAAAAATAATTCAAAAACTGTGATGTTTGAAATATATTATTAAACGTAGAGATGTGTATTGTAGTTTGTTCTATTGTAGTTAAATGTTGTTTGAAACAGATTCTGTATAGTAATATTTGTATATTGGAAGATGGATTAGTGATTATGGTAGTTTGTTTTAGTGTGTGGATATGTACATTTGTAGTATACCACATAATTTTAGCTGTTGGTTTAAATTTGGAGGTGGAGTCTGTCAAGTTTTAAGGTGTGTATGGAATTCTGTCTCAAGTATGTTTCTACTTGTATATGTATTTTCATATGTCTTATACATTTGAAGGTGCATGATGTATAACAAAGAGCTGTTGTTGCTTTTTATGTGGTAGGCTCAAGACTGTGAGTACTAGTAGAATGGTGAAGATGCAGCACAAAAGTGTAGTTTAAAAGATGCTCACATAAGGTGTTATTAATTAGGCTTCTTTTTTTAAGTTTCTAGAGAGGTACAGTTGAAATATGCCGCATAATTTTTGATGTTTGCTTGAAATTGGAAGTTTGTTCTGTGAATTTTTAAGGTTTGGATAGTGTTATGGTACAGACATATTCATGTATGCTTTTAGTAATATGGTGAGACTTTTACTAAAGATATGTGAAGGGTTCCTTATTTGTATTTGGGTAGGTGTAATATTAAAAGTAGTTGTAGAATGGTTAAGCAGCAGCCTGAAAGTGTGGTTTGAGATGTTTTAGAGATGTTATTTATTAGAGTAATTTGTATGATGTGAGGAAAGTTATATTTCATATATACCGCATAATTTTCAGTGTCTGTTTGAAAATTGAAGTGTACTCTGTGAAGTTTTGAGCTGTGCATGGTGTTGTGATTGAGATATGTGTCTACTTGTTCATATATTATGGTATGTGTTATGTGTCTGAAGGTGATAGATGTATAAAACACATGTATACATTTATCTGTTTTTAAAACTTTTATATATGAAGCTGGTAGGAAAAGGTACAGACATATGCATAGATTGATTTAGAAATATGGGGAGACTTTTATGAAAGATAAGTGAAGTGTTGCTTTGCTGTTAGTTATAAAAACATCCAAGTACTACCCATGCAGTCTTTCAATGATCCAGTCACTACATATGCACTGCTGTAATCACTCAGGCATTACTCCTGCACTTATGCAATCATACAGGCACTACCTATGCGGTCATGCAATCACCCAGGTATTAGCCATGTCCTCTTTCAATCACCTAAACACTACTCATGCACTAATATAATCACCCAGGCACAACCATTGCACTCCTTCAATCACGGAGGCACTACCCTTGTACTCATGTAATAACTCAGCCAGTAGTCATGGTGTTATGAAATCACCCAGGCACTACCTTTGCACTCCTTTATTCACTCAGGCAGTACCTCAGTAGTCCTGTAATCAGCCAAGAAGTACCCATGCACTTATAAAATCACCCAGTCACTTCCTATGTAGTCATGTAAATCCCCAGATATTACCCCTGTAGTAATGCAATCACCCAGGTGTTACCTATGTACTCCTTTAATCCCCCAGAGGTTACCCCTGTACTCATGTAATCAACAATGCATTAGCTATACAGTGCTTCAATCACCCAGACACTATCCTTGCAGTCTTTCAATCACGCACGCACTTTTCTTGTACTTATGTAATCACTCAGCCAGTACTCATGCACTTTTAAAATCACCCAGTCACTACCTTTGCACTCCTGTAATCAGTCAGGCAGTATATTGGTACTTCTGTAATCACCCAGGCAGTACTCATGAACTTATAAAATCACCCACTCACTTGCTATGTACTCCAGTAATACCCCAGATATTACCCCTCTAGTTATGCAATCACCCAGGCACTAGTTATGTACTACCCCTGCAGTCATGCAATCATGCAGGCTGGATCTATGCACTCATGTGATAACCCACACAATACCCTTGCAGTCATGGAATCATGCAGGCCCTACTTTGGCACTCATCTATTCACCCAGGCACTACTTAATGACTCATCTATGCCTTCAGGTGCTATTTATACACGTATCCGTGCACTCAACGTCTATGTCTTTACTCATGCAATTAGCCAGTCACTTTTCATCTTCTCCTGCAATTACCCAGTGACTACCCTTGCACTCATACAATCACCCAAGCACTACCCATGGAGTTATGCAATCACTCAAGCAGATCTATTACATGTCTCAGTTTCTAGGTTTCACTATATTCCAGAAATATTGTATACATAATTCTTTTAGATATCATGATGATTTGAAAACGTAGAGACATATGTATGTGTGCTTGTAACAATATGGAGAGACTTATAGTTGAGTCATGTAATAGTCTGCTGCTTTATATTTGGATAGGCCCAACACTCATGCAGTTATAAAAACACCCAAGTACTCGCCATGCAGTCTTCCAATGATGCAGGCACTACATATGCAGTGCTGTAATCACTCAGGCATTACTGGTGCACTGATGCAATCATCTAGGCACTATCTATGCACTCATGTAATCACCAAGGTATTACCCATGCACTCTTTCAATCATATAGCCAATACTCATGCACTTATATAATCACCCAGGCACTACCGTTGCAGTCCTTCAATAACGGAGGCACTACCCTTGTACTCATGTAATCACTCAGCCAGTAGTCATGGTGTTATGAAATCACCCATGCACTACCTTTGCACTTCTTTATTCACTCAGGCAGTACCTCAGTAGTCCTGTAATCAGCCAAGAAGTACCCATACACTTATAAAATCACCCAGTCACTTCCCATGTAGTCATGTAAATCCCCAGATATTACCCCTGTAGTCATTCAATCACCCAGGTGTTACCTATGTACTCCTTTAATCCACCAGACATTACCCCTGTACTCATGCAATCACCAATGCATTAGCTATATAGTGCTTCAATCTCCCAGACACTATCCTTGCAGTCTTTCAATCACACACGCACTTTTCTTGCACTCCTGTAATCACTCAGGCAGTATCTTAGTACTTCTGTAATCACCCAGGCAGTACTCATGAACTTATAAAATCACCCACTCACTTGCTATGTACTCCAGTAATCCCCCAGATATTACCCCTGCAGTCTTGCAATCATGCAGGCTGAATCTATGCACTCATGTAATAACCCACACACTACTCTTGCAGTCATAGAATTACGCAGGCCCTACTGTTGCACTGATCTATTCACCTAGGCACTACTTAATGACTCATCTATGCCTTCAGGTGCTATTTATACACTTTTCCGTGCACTCAACGTCTATGTCTGCACTCATGCAATTAGCCAGTCACTTTTCATCTTCTCCTGCAATTACCCAGTGACTACCCTTGCACTCATACAATCACCCAAGTACTACCTATGGAGTTATGCAATCACTCATGCAGATCTATTACATGTCTCAGTTTCTAGGTTTCACTATATTCCAGAAATATTGTATACATATTTCTTTTAGATATCATGATGATTTGAAAACGTAGAAAAATATGTATGCGTGCTTCTAACAATATGGAGAGACTTATAGTTGAGTCATGTAATAGTCTTTATATTTGGCTAGGCCCAACACTCATGCAGTTATAAAAACACCCAAGTACTACCCATGCAGTCTTCCAATGATCCAGGCACTACATATACAGTGCTGTAATCACTCAGGCATTACTGCTGCACTGATGCAATCATCTAGGCACTATCTATGCACTCATGCAATCACCAAGGTATTACCCATGCAGTCTTTCAATCATGTAGCCACTACTCATGCACTTATATAATCACAGAGGCACAATCATTGCAGTCCTTCAATCACGGAGGCACTACCACTATACTCATACAACCTCCCACACATTACCCCGGCACTCATGCAATCACCCACACTGTACTCATACACTCTGCCAATATCCCAGACATTACCCCTACAGTTATGCAATCACCCAAGCATTACCCATGCACTCTTTCAATTACTTAGGTAATACGCATGGACTCTGCACCCCTGTTCCTTCTTTCAGGACTTTTTTTGTGTCTTTCTGCATCTGTCGCTTCTTTCTGCACCCCTTTTACGTCTTTCTGCACTCCTCTTCCCTTTTTCTGCATCCCTGTTGCCTCTTTCTGTACCTCTGTTCCTTCTTTCTGCACTTCTTTTGTTTCTTTCTGCACCTCTTTTGGTTCGTTCTATATTTCACTTGCCTCTTTGTGCACCTCTGTTGGTTCTTTCTGCACTGCTCTGGCTTCTGCCTGCACCTCTGTTCCAAATTTCTGCATCCCTCTTGCCTTTTTCTGCACCCCTGTTCTCTCTTTCTGCACCTCTGTTGCCTCAGTCGCCCACCTGTTCCCTCTTTGTGCACCCCTTTTGCCTCTTTCTGCACCCTATTGCCTCTTTCTGCACCTCTGTTCCTTTTTTGTGTACTTCTTTTTTTGTGTACATCTTTTGCTCTTTCTGCACCCCTCTTCTCTGTTTCTGTACCCCTATTCCCTCTTTTTGCTGCTGTGTTCCTTCTTTCTGAACTTCTTTTGTTTCTTTCTGCACTCTTCTTTACTTTTTTGCATCCCTCTTGCCTCTTTCTGCAGTTCTCTTGTCACTTTTTGCACCTCTCTTGCCTCTTTCTGCACCTCACTTACCTTTTTCTGCACTTTTTTTGCTTCTTTCTACAGCTCTGTTGCTTCTTTCAGCAATTCTGTTGCTTCTTTCTGCACTTTTTTGGTTGTTTGTGCACCTGTCTTGCATCTTTCTTCACCTCTGTTGCTTCTTTCTGCACCTCACTTGCTTCTTTCTGTACCCCTCTTGCCTCTTTCTGCAACCCTCTTTCCTCTTTCAGCACTTCACTTGCCTCTTCTGTACTTTTTTTCCCTTTTTCTGCACATCTCATGCCTCTTTCTGCACCTCTGTTGCTTCTTTCTGCACATCTCTTAGTTCTTTCTGCAGTGCTCTTCCCTTTTTCTGCACCCCTCTTGCCTCTTTTGCACCTCTTTTGCTTCTTTCTGTATTTCTTTCTCCTTTTTCTGCACCCCTCTTGCCTCTTTCAGCACCTCTATTGCTTCTTTCGGCACTTCTTTTTCTTCTTTCTGCACCCCTCGTGCCTCTTTCTCCATCCCTTTTCCGTTTTCCTGCATGTGTATTGGTTCTTTCTGTAGTGCTCTTGCCTCTTTCTACTCATCTCTTCCCTTCTTCTGTACCTCTGTTGTTTCTTACTGCAGTGTTCTTGCTTCTTTCTGCACCTCTTTTGCCGTTCATTTCCCAACATGACTTAAACTTCAGTTTTGTCCTGCTGCTTTACTATTCTAGTAATGCTCAGAGTGTTGGCCCTAGGTAAATATAAAAAAAAGCCTATAACATGTCTCAGGTGTAAGTCTCACCATATTCTGAAAACCATATATGCATTTGTTTGTACCTTTTAAATAGAAGGTGTTTCTTTAGTAATAGATAAGAATATTTATATATAATTATTTTAATAATATTAAATGAATTTTAAAAAGTTTTTTTAATTTTTTTAGATATTCTCCATTATTATTAAGAAAGATTCAGTATGACAAGAAAAGTTGAAAAGAAAAGACAACAAAAAAAACAGTACTATTTAAAGGCGAGAGAAAAGCAGAAATTAGATGAAGTACAACATGTGACATTGAAGAAAATGCGAGTATAGAGGAAGTTCTGTCCGATGCTGCGATACAAGCAGTTCTTTTTTGCAACTTGTGCACAACGGTCCCAGTGAATTACACGGTACCTCCACAATTCATTCATCTGTTTAGGTGAATTCGTGTCATTCTGAGATCTTAATAGGAAATCTTTATGGTCATTGGAAATTTTCCAGACAGTCTATGCTGATTGTGTTTTTTAAGACCCTATTTTGCCCTGATGAAGTTCCTAGTATGGGAATGAAACGCGTTGGCTGGAGTTGTTTTGTCAGATGATTTATATCTGAAATTGAATAAAGAATACAAATTTGGAACTGCTGAATTGGACTTTTTTTGAGTTGTGCACCCCCATTTGAAAAAATAGTACTTTTCTGATCTGGAGCACAGTTACACCAAGCAACGGCTGGTGTTGGGGTTGTTTGCACGGCGATTTTACACATTGGAACAGGTGTGAGGTGCGGTGCAGAAGGTCCGCCGTTGGTTCTTTTTTGAAGAAAAAGTCTTCTGGTAAGAGAACTAAAGAATTTGTTAAAAGACTTTTAAGGACTGGAAAGAATTTTGAAAATGGGGAAAACAGAAAGAAAAGTTGTAGAACCAAGGAGAATGAAATGAAAAAAGTACAAATTAATGGAAAATCAGGTTATGGGAAAACAATCTATGTTGAAAGAAGGATGAAACAATATAAGGACATTAGGAAACGAATGTATAAAAGTAGAGTACTACAACATTTATTGAAAGATTGCAAGAAATATAAAAAATCTGCATTTTACAAGAAAAAACAACAGATTGAAAGTGTAGTCGAAAAGGCTTTTGAATTGAAAAGAAGATTGTTTATATTAGTATTGAAATGAATGAAGACATTGAATAAAACAATGCAGTTCATGAAGGAGAGAAGTAAAAGAAAAAGACTGGTTAATAAAACTAACTTTTGAAAAAAGTTTTGGGTGAATGGAAGCACACTTCTAGTTCAGAACCTTTTTTTAATAAAGAAAGCTATTTTCAACAAAATACATTAGTTCACGCAGTTGATACCAGTGGTCTTTCTTTTAAGGTTAAAAACGGTTGTCCAATTGAAAAAGAAAAGATGATTGCTAGAAATGTGGAAGAAGTAACAGTTGAAGAAGTTCAAGGGAGACATTCACAAGCTCTAGTGTATACGTGGGATTGTAGTAGTATTTGTAGTATACGACAGGAATCTATTGATATTTTACGAAATTTCTTACGACAGTATAGTAAAAAAAGTATTAAACAAAAGATTAAGATGTTGCAAGGACTAGATCCTTGTAAAGTGAGAACAAATACTGGCTTGCAGGGTCATTCTCTGGCTTGTCTTTCTAGAAAAGTGTGTCAAAGTACTTTTCATCATTTGAGAATGTTAGCAGTACATCACTCAGAAATGCGGAAGTTTGTAAGAAGATTGTACTATGTAAAAAGTCCTGCATTATTTTTAAGTGAAATAAACACTGCTCTTTTGCATGGTTCAGTATCGAATGTAAAAAAAGTTTGTGATGATATAGAGTTTTGTTTCTTTAGTACTGAAGAAGAGTGTAGAAAAAGTGAGAGTTTGATAAGTGTAGGTGATGAAGAAGAGGTGGAAGATAGTACCACTGAGAAGTTTGCAGAAGAAATTACAAAGTTTAAGGTGATTTGTTGTGAAAAACCAAACTATGTTTGTATTTGTTGTCGACGTACTCACTATAGAAGTCAAACTAGGAATGTTGATGTGTATTTAAAAAGCAAAAAGGAAAACAATGATAAGTGGAAGCAATTTGGTGCTTATTTGTTGGTGGAAGGTTGTTTTGAGTTGAGTAGTGATCAACGTATTTGTAAATATTGTACAGCAAATTAGAAGAGAACAAAATGCCAGCTAGAGCTGTACATAATAACCTAGAGTTGGTAGGTATTCCTCCGGAACTGATGGATTTAAATACATATGAATCTATTCTTATTCAATCTGTACACCCGTTTCAGGCTATATTTTGTATGGCGCCTAAAACAGGTAAGTTGCCTCCCACAGATTTACAAAGAGGATTAAAAGGAAGAGTTGTGTATTTACCTTTAGATTTAAAGAAAAATATTTAAACTATTGGTGTAGAGAGAGAGGAAACTGAACCTGTAGTTATTCTAGTTAATGGTGTACCAACAAAGAGTCGGAAAATATGGAAAGAGTTAGTAGATGTCATCAAATTTCAAAAGGCTACGTTATATCTCATAGAAAACAATATTTATTATAAAAATGTATATCTGGAAGAACAAGAAATATCTTTAGGAGATGATAGAGAAATTTCAACTGCCCAAATTGAAAAAGTGGACAACTCCAGGAGTGAAGAAATGTATTAACATTATAGTATACATCCTTTACATTCAAAAGAAGTGATTGGAAATACTATTAAATTATACCAAATGAAGAAAGCAAAGGGAACTCCTATGAGTGTTTGGAAAAGAAGTTTAGAAGCCCGTTGTTTTCCACAGCTCTTCCCCACTGGAAAAGGTGGACGATATGATGAACGACCCGTGCAGATTCCCGCTTCAGAATATCGTACAACAAGATTGTACTCAGAAGATCCAAGATTTCGACAATGTATTCCATATATATTTCATCTTCTGTTTGAAAGTGACTTGTCTGGACTTTCATATGCAGTGAACCACATATTAAAAACAGGAGTTCATCTTACACATGTTTCTGCAAAGGAATTCATGGACAAAGTACAAGAAAGAGACGATCATTTAGAATCTCAGTTAATTAATTTGATGGTGTGTCAACGTGGTACTATTGAGTATTGGTATCATCGTCACAGAGAACTTGAATGTATGTTAAGGAACTTAGGAACCCCTACGTGGTTTGTTACGCTTAGCTGTGCTGAATACGCATGGGATGATTTACTTGAATTTCTACGAGAAGCAAAATCAAATATTAAAAACATTGAATTGAAGACAGCTGGAGAACTGTGTTCCTTGGATCCTGTAAATGTGTGCAGATATTTTAATCATAGGTTTCAAGCTATGATGTCTTTTATCTGCAATAAAAATAATCCACCTCTTGGAGAAGTTATTGATTTCTTTTGGAGAAAGGAGTACCAAGCCAGAGGTGCTCCTCATATACACATGCTATTATGGATCAAGGATGCACCTAAATTTGGAAGCGATTCTGATGAGACTGTTTTGTCTTTCATTGAAGACTATGTTACCTGTGCTATTCCAAAAACAGGAGGAGAAAATACCTTAAGACAACAAGTTTTACGATTTCAAAGTCATCGATGTGGGAAATATTGTCGACAGAAATACAAGTCAAAGGAAACATTTTATACAAAGTGTCATTTTGGATTCCCACATCCAGTAATTTCCAAAGGAAGAGACAACAGTTTCATGTCAGCAGTGAGGCATACTATAACTCAGAAATCTCCGAAGAATACTTACAACATAAAAAGAAGTGAAGATTCAAAGTATATTAATGACTACAATCCAGTGATTTTGACGATGTGGAATGCAAATATGGATATCCAGTATGTTGCAGATAATTTGATTGCTGTTGCTCGCTATGTTACATCATATATAACAAAATCTGAAAAGACAGAGTTTTATTTATTTATTTATTAATTTATAAAGCGCCAGAATCGACCCCCGAAGGGGTATCTCTGCGCTCGGGACGGGGCACCTGAGAGGAACTCACTGCTAAAAAATAGAATCAAAATCAGGAGCAGAAAAGAAAAGTCTTGAGCTGTTTCCTAAAAGGGAATATTCCGTGCACTGTCTAAGCTGCACAGGAAGCTTATTCCAGAAACAGGGGCCTAAATAAGAAAGCGACTTCCCACCTTGTCTGGACCGTTTGATTCTAGGTACTGCAAGGAGGGATTGAGATCCTGAACGGAGAGACCGCTGAGGTACATAGGGAGTAAATGTATCTGTAAGATAACTAGGGCCAGAATTGGACAAGGCCCTGTGTATGGTGCAGCAGATTTTAAATTGTACTCGTTCTCGTATAGGAGCCAGTGAAGCTTAAAGAGCAAAGGCCGAGAGGCTGTCCTGGGTGGGGCATTCAGGATCAAACGTGCTGCCGTATTCTGAACAACCTGCAATCTATTAAGAGCAGCCTCATTAGCACTCAGCAATAGGCTGTTGCAATAATCCAGGCGGCTTAAAATAAGCGCCTGGGTTAGCGTCTTCCTGGATGAATCAGGAAGCAAGGGAAGGATGCGACGCAGTAGGCCCAACACATGGAAACAGGAGCCAGCTGTCTGTGCAGCGTGCTCCTTCATGGTAAGGGTCTGCTCCAGACGAACACCCAAGTTTTTACACAGGACTTAGGGGCGGGGGCGGGGGCGGTACCCAGATCTGTGGGCCACCAGTTGGGGGTCCACAGAAATTGAGCCTCCCCAAAAGCATAATCTCCGTCTTCCCCACATTGCACTGAAGAAAGTTACTCCTCATCCACTGCGCGATGTTTCTCATGTGGGGAGAAATTTCACAAGAGAAGACTCTTAGTAACAAATTGTACAGCTTTAGTTTGAAGATGCTTTCCCATCGAGAGATTGGATCATACGAATGTTCGGATCGGTTGACATCTGCAAGTTTATATTCGAAGTCAAGAGGAATCATTTGGGTAAGTCTAGGTCTTGCTGCAACACAAAATCGAGTATTGAAATCTGTACAAGAAATTGAATACTTAGCATTGAATGAACCGGAAAGTACAGATATTGTTAAAACAAATATGTTGGATACGTACTATTCTAAAAGAAGTCCACATCTGGAAAACATATGTCTTTATGAAGTACTGCAATATTACAGCTTTAAGAGAAATGTTACAGAAAATATAAATGAAGAAAAATATGTAGTAATTGGATGTGATGGATGTTTGTTAAAACATACCAAAGGAAATCTTATTAATCACAGGAAACTCAGTTGTGATACTCCATATAAAATGGAATTTTTCTATTTAGCACTCCTACAACTGTTCAAGCCTTGGCGAAGTGAAATGGAATTACTTGGAGATTTTGACTGCTATGAAGATTCTTTTGATGCATGTAAAGATAGCATTGAATGCACAGTTTTTCCAAATTATCTACAAATGTTGAATGAAGAGATTGAACAAGAAACTAGTATAGAAGCTGAAATCGCTAGAGATAGTTCTCAAGATAGTCAAAGTTCTGCTCCACTGAGTCAAGATCCACTAGGACAACCAATTCTTGAAAATGAAGCAGCAATCGCTATGAATGAAGTAGAAACAGCAATGCAACAGCCACAACAGGATATTATTGAGTTGGGAAACTTGAAAGAACAACTAAATATTGAACAAAAAGAAATATATCAGCAAGTTACACAACAGATAGAGCATGGTTTACTGCATGAAAAAAGAATGCCAATGCACATCATTTAAACCTATTCGAATGTATATCAGTGGGCAAGCTGGAACAGGAAAAAGTTTCTTAATTAAAGTTTTGACCAGTTATCTACATAAAACCACTGAATCACATTTATCTTGTGTTATAACTGCTCCAACTGGGTTAGCAGCACATAACATTAAACAGATTACATTACATCGATTATTCATGCTACCAGTTGAACATGAAAATAAGTTGGAATATCAGAAGCTATCAGGAGAAGCTTGTTATGAAGTTTCAAGAGTACTAAAGAAAATGAAACTTCTGATCATTGATGAGGTGAGTATGGTCTCACACTTAATGCTTGCCTTTGTACATTTAAGAATGCAACAGATTTTAATAACAGATTACGATGTTTTATTTGGAGGAAAACATGTAATTGTATTCGGTGATCTACTACAACTTACTCCTGTGAAAGGACAACCAGTTTTTAAAACACTTGTCCATGAAGACACTAAGAAATCTTTGGGCAGTATTGGAAATGTGAACATTTGGTCTCTTTTTTAATATAAAGAACTTATTAAGAATATGCGACAAGCAAGTGATGAACATTATGGGAACATTCTTCAAGATATTAGAATTGGTGTTTTGACAAAACATGGTGAAGAAGCTTTACAAAGTCGGCTACTAACAAACTTGTTTCCAAATGAAAATATTGCACCTGAAATAATGTACAAAAAAATTGGAGAAAAAAAGACTATAGTTTGCCTAATGCCAACACTGCAAGAGTGTTCTACATTCAATCAAGAACTTTTGAAACTGGAGAAACAACCAATAGTGAAAATGGAAGCCATTGATAAAATGGAACATGAAGGGGTTACTATTCTTCTCTCAGAGAAATTACAGTCAAAATTAGATTCTTTGGAAAAGTCTGTATCTAAGACTGCTGGTTTAGAAAAGACTTTATATGTATGTGTAAACTGTCGGGTAATATTACGGCGTAATTTAGATGTTGAAAAAGGTTTAGTAAATGGAGCAATGGGAAAAGTTGTTGATTTTGTTAATTATCAGTACAGAGATGGAATAGAATTTTTGAAGATTAAATTGATCAGATTGAAGAGGTAAAACAGATTGGACGTTGTGCTGTTCGTTTTTTGCTTGTAAAAGACTCGTATGTTCGTAGAAAACAGTTTCCTCTTTCTTTAGCATATGCGGTGACCATTCATAAATCTCAAGGTTTAAGTGTAGACAGTGCTTTGGTAAATATTGGAAGTACAGTGTTTAAAGAGGGTATGGCATATGTTGCATTGTCTCGAGTAAGAACATTATCTGGATTGTATTTGATTGATTTTGATGAGAAAAAGGATAGTGCTGATGCAAATTGTGCAAGTGAGTATAATTGGTTAAGATCCCTTTATGCTCCTATCTTAGGTGAATATCCCATATATGAAAAACGTGTAGTATGTCCAAAACGAAAATATGACAAACATTCTAGTGAGGTTGGAAAAAGAAAACAATTCAAGAGAATGATGAGGCTGCAAAGAAAAGAAAAATGGACACTGTTGATGATATTGTAGGATACCAGTTAGAAAATAGTTCGGGTATCAACTACTATGCTAATATAATTGTGAACGTTGTGTTTTATCTAGAAGATCTTCATCATGAAATTAAGGAAATTCGAGAAAAAAGATTCTGCTCTTTATTACATTATATTTTTGAAAAGTTGGAAACTGATAGAACTAAAATCCATAGTGTTTCTGACATACGACATCTTTTGGATATATGTTCTGGTTCTTCACAATTTACACTTAATGTACAACAAGATGCACAAGAATTTCTTATGTTTATGCTTGCAGTATTGGAAGTTGAAGGAATAGAAATTGAAAATTTGTTCGGAGTAATTTGCAGATGGGATCATAAATGTGAAGACTGTTCATTTTGTTCTACCACTCAAATAGACACTGAATGATTCATATATTTGACAATACCAGATTGCAAATCAGTGTCTTTTAACAAATTAGTAAAAATAGCTAACCAAGATATGAAATGTTCTCATTGTAAATCAGAAATGTTGTCAACATTATTTATAGAAAGATTTGGACAATATGTCATTTTAATGCTACAACGTTGTAGAGCAGATGGAAGAAAATTGGAAACCAAAATTAAAAATTTTGTGGCAAGTCAACTATCAATTTCAGGAAGAACTTTTAAAGCAGTGGCTATTATTTTTCATGATGGACCTACTACAACATCTGGACACTATACTGTGTATTTAAAGTGCAATAAAGGATGGACACATTGTAATGATGCCCATTTGGAATTCAAATGTCGGTTGCCTTACGAATTACCAAATTCATAACTGATATTTTTGATGCCAAAGTTTTGAAAACATCATTCGGCCTATTGGGAAGATGTGAACACAAATTAACGAGTTTATTTTGGATATTTTGAATGCAAATAGATTTAGAAACATTACTCGGCCTATTGGGAAAATGTGAAGAATTACTGTTTGGATTATTGTTTGTGCTAATTCTTATTGCCTTTGCAAAATTGTCTTTGAAACAAGTAGTTTATATATTTGTTCTTTATATCATACGTGATATAAATGAGAGTGTATAATTTAGAAAATGTATTTCAGAGAAATAGATCATTTAATGCAGTTGAAGAATATAATTTTGAAACTGTAGATAGGTATACAGATAGTTGAACTTGTTGTAAATATTTTCAACACAGATTTGTTTGTTTTTTTACAATCTTACTGATTGTATTTTTTTCCCCGCTGTTATATGTTGATCAACATTGAAATCACTGTGTATGGTGAAATTCAATAGAATCTGAAAACAGCAAAAAAGGGAAACTGAATATGTTATGTAATTCTAAAATTATGTTGTGTTCTTAAAACTATAATATTATATGCAATAACAGTTTTTTTCTTATCTTTTACAGAAAGTAATACTAAAGTTTGAAAATATTTAAAATTTAGTTTACAATGAAACAACTGTAAAATAGTTTCAATGAGTTTGATATCTACTTCAATAAAGAAGGTAAGATGAAATAATGTAATAAGCATAATAATATGAAGTAATGTTTACAGTCACTTTTATTGCAGTCATTCATTTTTTCAAACTCTGCCAACTCACTCCTCCAATCACCTCAGCACTACCCACGCACTCCTTCAATCACTGAAGCATAACCTATGTACTTACAAAATCACCCAGGCATTAGCAATCCACACCTTTAATCACTCTGGCAGTACCCATACATTCCTGTAATCACCCAGACATTACTCCTACAGTCTTACAATCATCCATACATTACCTCTGCACTCATGGAATCACCCAGGCATTACCCATGCACTTACAAAATCACCCTAGCAATACCCATGCACTTACAAAATCACCCAGGTATTACCAATGCACTCATCCAATCACCCATGCACTACTCATCCACTCATGCAATAACCCAGGCACTACCCATGCACTGCTCCAATCACTCATGCACTACCCATGCACTCCTCTAATCACCCAGACACTACTCATTCACTCCTTCAATTACCCAGCCAGTAGCCATGCACGCCTCCAATCACCCAGTCACTACCCATACACTTATAAAATCACCATGCACTATCCTTGCACTCCTCCAATCACCCAGGCACTACCCATGCACTCATGCAATCACCCAGACACTACCCATGCACTCATGCAATCATCCAGGCATTACCCATAAACTCATGCAATCACCCAGGCATTATCCATGCACTTACAAAATCACCCAAGCAATACCCATGCACTTGCAAAATCACCCAGGCATTACAAATGCACTCCTCCAATCACCCAGGTACTACTCATCCACTGATGCAATAACCCAGGCACTACCCATGCACTGCTCCAATCACCTGTGCACTAACAATGCATTCCTCCAATCACCCAGCCAGTACCCATGCACTTATCCAATCACTCCGCCAATACCCAAGCACTACCCTTGCACTCTTACAATCACCCAGGCACTACCCATGCACTTATGCAATCATCCAGACATTACCTGTGCACTCATGCAATCACCCAGGCATGAACCAAGCACTTACAAAATCACCTAAGCAATACCCATGCACTTAAAAAATCACCCAGGTATTACCAATGCACTCATCCAATCACCCACGCACTACTCATCCACTCATGCAATAACCCAGGCACTATCCTTGCAGTCCTCCAATCATCCAGGCACTACCCATGCACCCATGTAATCACCCAGATATTATCCATGCACTTCTTCATACAACACATACAAATTTGTCTTTTTTAACCAAATAGGGGTTCTAATAAGAACCATTTTTTTCTTCTTTTTTTGTTTTATATCTTTTTGTGTTTTTCTAACTCTTTTTGAATTTTTTGGTGTTTTAAAAAAAAAAAAAAAAACAGAATAAAGTGACAAAACCGTTGTCTAAACTTTTGCAATTTGCAACAGTGGTGGCTTCGTGCAGCAAAAACAATGGCGTCGATGGACTGTTAGCCATAACATAGAACTTTCTTGCATTTCACGCATCTTTGCTCCAGAGCAGCAAATTCTGGCCTAATATCAGGTCCTCTGCTTGAAGTTGTAGAACCAGTTGAAGTACTAGGTCCTGGTTGTTGGTCATCTTGCTGGACTTGTTCTTCCAGCTCTCATCTTCGTTGCTCCCATGCTAGCTGATGAGGATGTATTGTTTGAAGGAGCTTCAGCATAGAGGAAGTACCACACGAGTATTTTGTCTCGGAGCCCCGAGATAATATATGTTTGCAGATGCTGCAGGTCACCTTTCTCGCATTGACCTTCTTTTCTCCTTCCGGAAAAGTGAAGAAGGCCCACACGACACTCTCCTTTCTTCTTCTTGTTGGTTCCTCCAACTCATCTTCTTCACCATGGATGTCAACAGGTGCACTAGAAGGTGCCATTTTTGTTGTTTTTAAAAAAAAAACACCAAAAAAATAGAGCAAGCGCAGTAAACACAAAAGGTGTGTCTCCTGGCAATGTTCTTGAAGGAATGCGAAATTTGGGTGGGGTTCTGTAACTTCCAGATTCAAAAGCTTCTTAACCAATGAAATTCTTTCTTTTAAAGTCACATGGATTCGCGCACCCAGCGCGCAACCAGCGTGCACCCGTCGCGAGTCCGTAAAAATATATTTAACAATAATTTATCTTTATTTCAGTTACAAATATATGATTTTTATAAATAAATTAAATAATCTCATGCTATAATATACATATTAAACTTATATACATATACTTTTAAAACTTAAAACTTAAAAATTTGCGATGGATTCGCGCACGAGGCGCGACCTCCGGAACTACGTACGTAATGTTACGCGGGGTTGAAATTCACGCACCCGTCGCTTAACGAGCGCGCATCCTACACGACTTTACCAATATGGCGGCTTGGATTCGCGCACCCACCGAGACAGGTACACGATCGGTACGCAAATCCACTTTTTTATTAAAAAAATGAATAAAAATGTATATTTATATTTTACAAAATAGAAAATATTACATTATTTTTATAGCAATTAAAAAGGGACGTTAGAGTTAGAAATTAGCATTTAAAAAAACCATAGAAATTCACTGAAAAAACCACAGGTTTCAGGGACATTTTAGCTAGTTGGACATTTCACTCATGCAAAACCAGAGAAATTCGGCTGTTATAGTTAGTTGAGCTAACTACAACTCGCGCCCCCGCAATGCACTGCTGATGACGTCACATGTTACGCCATTCATGACATGGTCAGTGACATCACTGATGACATCTCAAATGACTATAACGTCCCTGAATCCTATGGTTTTTTCAGTGAATATATATATATATATATATATATATATATTCACTGAAAAAACCATAGGTTTTAGGGACAGTTATAGTTAGTTGGACATTGCACTCGTACAAAACCCGTGAAATTCCCCTGTTATAGTTAGTTCAGCTAACTATAACTCGCGCTCCGCAATGCACTGCTGATGACGTCACATATTACATCACTCATGACATGGTCAGTGACATCACTGATGACATCACTGATGACATCTCAAATGACATCACTGATGACATCACTGATGACATCATTCAGTGACTGTGTTTCTGTAAAGTTTAAATATGTTTAATATATATAGGGAAAGGCGTATTGAAGAATGAGTGGGTGTATAAGTGTCTGAATGGATGATTTAGTACGTGAGTGACTGACTCTACAAGTGAGTGATTAAACGTATCTTACTGAATGCATGGGTTAGTGACTAAACTGTGTGAATGTCTATATCCGTCTGTTTGTTGGTGTGTAAGTGGATGCATGGATTTGCGAATAGCTACATGAGTGTCTATATGGGTTATTGATTGGTTCTCTGAGTATCTGTATGGCTGCCTGAGTGTTTGTGTGGGTGGGGTGTGTGTGACTCTATACATAGATGTGTGAGTGGGTGATTCACTGGGTGCATGATTTCAAGAGTGCATCTGTGATGGTCTGCTTGGGTGGGTGAGTGTGTGTATGGGTGTGTTAGTGAGTGAATGTATATCTCAGTGGTACATGTGCAAGTAACTACATATGTAAAAGGCAGTATATATGTGTGTTAGAGTATTTAAATGGCTATAAGTGAGAGTGTGTTATTGTGAGAGTGGCTGTATGGATGCGTGTGTGCTTGTATCAGTTATTGTATAAGAGCGTAAGAATGTGCTAGTATTTGTATGAGTAAGTGAGCTGGTGTGTGTATAACTGTATAGGTGAGTAAATGGGTGTGTGATTAAGTTTTTGCATGACTGACTAGGTGTGTGAGTACCTCTATGGATGAGTGGCGGTGTGTGAGTGTTTATATAGGTGTATGAGTGCATATGATAGTCCTGTACTGAGTGACTGTAAGTATGAGTGACTGTACAGGTGAGTGAGTGGATGTGTGTGTAGACCTAAGAATCAGTGAGTGGGTATGTAGTTTTTGGTGTTGGAGTGTCTATGGTTTTGAGAATGGCAGTCTGTAATTTAGAGTGGGTGTATCAAAAGTTATATTAGGGTGTGAGAAGATGCATGAAATTATCACATGGATGATGTCATCAGTGATGTCATTTGAGATGTCATCAGTGATGTCATCAGTGATGTCACTGACCATGTCATGAGTGATGTAATATGTGACGTCATCAGCAGTGCATTGCGGGAGCGCGAGTTATAGTTAGCTGAACTAACTATAACAGGGGAATTTCACGGGTTTTGTACGAGTGCAATGTCCAACTAACTATAACTGTCCCTAAAACCTATGGTTTTTTCAGTGAATTTCAAAGGTTTTTTAAATGCTAATTTCTAACTATAACGTGTCTGAAACCTATGGTTTTTTCAGTGAATTTCAAAGATTTTTTAAATGCTAATTTCTAACTATAACGTGCCTGAAACCTATGGTTTTTTCAGTGAATTTCAAAGGTTTTTTAAATGCTAATTTCTAACTATAACGTGCCTGAAACCTATGGTTTTTTCAGTGAATTTCAAAGGTTTTTTAAATGCTAATTTCTAACTATAACGTGCTTGAAACCTATGATTTTTTAAGTGAATTTCAAAGGTTTTTAAATGCTAGTTTCTAACTATGCCAACAGAGGTAGGACATGTGAAGAAAGAAGAAAAACGCACAGAAAGAAGCAAAAGATGTGCAGAAAGAACCAACAGAGGAGCAGAAAGAGGCCTTGTTGCAAAATCATCCTGTGCCCACAACTTTTCCAGACGGGTACTGGTGGTAACTGACTCTGACTAACCAGAGGTGAAGGGAGGGGGCCTGAGGTGACATGTGTGCAAACGCGCCCCATGGCGCGTTTTAAGTTGCGTGGATTAAGTCCCCTTGAATCCTGAGGGTCCCTGGGGCCCAACTAGCCCCCCAGGTACCTACAGTTAGGACCACAGAGCTGAGTTGCAGAGAGGCGTTCCGAGGCCACGCACCTTTTTTCACCTCTCTGCAACGCAACTCTGTTGTGCTTACTGAAGGTACCTGGTGGGCTAGTTGGCCCCCAGGATTCAAAGGGAATTAACTCCCCAACTTAAAACGCACCACAGGGCGTGTTTGCGCACATGTCACCTGAGGCCCCGTCCCCTCCCTCCACCACTGTGCAAACGCGCCCCGTGGCGCGTTTTTAGGTTGGGGGATTAGGTCACCTTGAATCCTGAGAGTCCCTGGGCCCAACCAGCCCACCAGGTACTTCCAGTAAGCTACTCACAGGCCATGCGTTGCAACGCCTGTAACAAATTGTGCAGTGGTGTTTAGGTAGTGTAGGGGGTCGTGCTGGGGGTAGTGTTTTAGGGTTTAGGGCAGTGCAGTGGTGTTTGTGCAGTGTAGGGGGTCATGCTGGGGGTAGTATTTCAGGGTTTAGGGCAGTGCAGTGGTGTTTGTGCAGTGTAGGGGGTCATGCTGGGGGTAGATTTCAGGGTTTAGGGTAGTGCAGTGGTGTTTGGGCAGTGTAGGGAGTTGTCCTGGGGGTGGTGTTTCAGGGTTTAGGGCAGTGCAGTGGTGTTTGGGCAGTGTAGGGGGTTGTGCTGGGGTTAGTGTTTAGGTTTTAGGGTTTAGGGCAGTGCAGTGGTGTTTGGGCAGTGTAGGGGGTCGTGCTGGGGGAGTGTTTTAGGGTTTAGGGCAGTGCAGTGGTGTTCGGCCAGTGTAGGGGGTCATGCTGGGGGTAGTGTTTCAGGGTTTAGGGCAGTGCAGTGGTGTTCGGGTAGTGTAGGGGGTCGTGCTGGGGGTAGTGTTTTAGGGTTTAGGGTAGTGCAGTGGTGTTCGGGCAGTGTAGGGGGTCATGCTGGGGGTAGTGTTTCAGGGTTTAGGGCAGTGCAGTGGTGTTTGGGCAGTGTAGGGGGTCATGCTGGGGGTGGTGTTTCAGGGTTTAGGGCAGTGCAGTGGTGTTCGGGCAGTGTAGGGGGTCGTGCTGGGGGTGGTGTTTCAGGGTTTAGGGCAGTGCAGTGGTGTTCGGGCAGTGTAGGGGTCGTGCAGGGGGTGGTGTTTCAGGGTTTAGGGCAGTGCAGTGGTGTTCGGGCAGTGTAGGGGTCGTGCAGGGGTGGTGTTTCAGGGTTTAGGGCAGTGGTGTTCGGGCAGTGTAGGGGGTCATGCTGGGGGTGGTGTTTCAGGGTTTAGGGCAGTGCAGTGGTGTTCGGGCAGTGTAGGGGGTCATGCTGGGGGTGGTGTTTCAGGGTTTAGGGCAGTGCAGTGGTGTTCGGGCAGTGTAGGGGGCGGTGCTGGGGGTGGTGTTTCAGGGTTTAGGGCAGTGCAGTGGTGTTCGGGCAGTGTAGGGGGTGGTGCAGGGGGTGGTGTTTCAGGGTTTAGGGCAGTGCAGTGGTGTTCGGGCAGTGTAGGGGGTCGTGCAGGGGGTGGTGTTTCAGGGTTTAGGGCAGTGCAGTGGTGTTCGGGCAGTGTAGGGGGTCGTGCTGGGGGTGGTGTTTCAGGGTTTAGGGCAGTGCAGTGGTGTTCGGGCAGTGTAGGGGGTCGTGCTGGGGCTGGTGTTTCAGGGTTTAGGGCAGTGCAGTGGTGTTCGGGCAGTGTAGGGGGTCGTGCTGGGGCTGGTGTTTCAGGGTTTAGGGCAGTGCAGTGGTGTTCGGGCAGTGTAGGGGGTCGTGCTGGGGCTGGTGTTTCAGGGTTTAGGGCAGTGCAGTGGTGTTCGGGCAGTGTAGGGGGTCTTGCTGGGGCTGGTGTTTCAGGGTCTAGGGCAGTGCAGTGGTGTTCGGGCAGTGTAGGGGTCTTGCTGGGGCTGGTGTTTCAGGGTTTAGGGCAGTGCAGTGGTGTTCGGGCAGTGTAGGGGGTCGTGCTGGGGCTAGTGTTTCAGGGTTTAGGGCAGTGCAGTGGTGTTCGGGCAGTGTAGGGGGTCGTGCTGGGGGTGATGTTTCAGGGTTTAGGGCAGTGCAGTGGTGTTCGGGCAGTGTAGGGGGTCATGCTGGGGTGGTGTTTCAGGGTTTAGGGCAGTGCAGTGGTGTTCCGGCAGTGTAGGGGGTCGTGCAGGGGTGGTGTTTCAGGGTTTAGGGCAGTGCAGTGGTGTTCGGGCAGTGTAGGGGGTCGTGCTGGGGTGGTGTTTCAGGGTTTAGGGCAGTGCAGTGGTGTTCGGGCAGTGTAGGGTGTCGTGCTGAGGGTGGTGTTTCAGGGTTTAGGGCAGTGCAGTAGTGTTTGGGCAGTGTAGGGGGTCGTGCAGGGGGTGGTGTTTCAGGGTTTAGGGCAGTGCAGTGGTGTTCGGGCAGTGTAGGGGGTCTTGCTGGGGGTGGTGTTTCAGGGTTTAGGGCAGTGCAGTGGTGTTCGGGCAGTGTAGGCGGTCGTGCTGGGGCTGGTGTTTCAGGGTTTAGGGCAGTGCAGTGGTGTTCGGGCAGTGTACGGGGTCGTGCTGGGGCTGGTGTTTCAGGGTTTAGGGCAGTGCAGTGGTGTTCGGGCAGTGTACGGGGTTGTGCTGGGGCTGGTGTTTCAGGGTTTAGGGCAGTGCAGTGGTGTTCGGGCAGTGTAGGGGGTCGTGCTGGGGGTGGTGTTTCAGGGTTTAGGGCAGTGCAGTGGTGTTCGGGCAGTGTAGGGGGTCGTGCTGGGGCTGGTGTTTCAGGGTTTAGGGCAGTGCAGTGGTGTTCGGGCAGTGTAGGGGGTCGTGCTGGGGGTGGTGTTTCAGGGTTTAGGGCAGTGCAGTGGTGTTCGGGCAGTGTAGGGGGTCGTGCTGGGGGTGGTGTTTCAGGGTTTAGGGCAGTGCAGTGGTGTTCGGGCAGTGTAGGGGGTCTTGCTGGGGGTGGTGTTTCAGGGTTTAGGGCAGTGCAGTGGTGTTCGGGCAGTGTAGGGGGTCGTGCTGGGGGTAGTGTTTCAGGGTTTAGGGCAGTGCAGTGGTGTTCGGGCAGTGTAGGGGGTCGTGCTGGGGGTGGTGTTTCAGGGTTTAGGGCAGTGCAGTGGTGTTCGGGCAGTGTAGGGGGTCGTGCTGGGGGTGGTGTTTCAGGGTTTAGGGCAGTGCAGTGGTGTTCGGGCAGTGTAGGGGGTCGTGCTGGGGGTGGTGTTTCAGGGTTTAGGGCAGTGCAGTGGTGTTCGGGCAGTGTAGGGGGTCGTGCAGGGGTGGTGTTTCAGGGTTTAGGGCAGTGCAGTGGTGTTCGGGCAGTGTAGGGGGTCGTGCTGGGGGTGGTGTTTCAGGGTTTAGGGCAGTGCAGTGGTGTTCGGGCAGTGTAGGGGGTCGTGCTGGGGGTGGTGTTTCAGGGTTTAGGGCAGTGCAGTGGTGTTCGGGCAGTGTAGGGGGTCGTGCTGGGGGTGGTGTTTCAGGGTTTAGGGCAGTGCAGTGGTGTTCGGGCAGTGTAGGGGGTCGTGCTGGGGGTAGTGTTTCAGGGTTTAGGGCAGTGCAGTGGTGTTCGGGCAGTGTAGGGGGTCGTGCTGGGGGTGGTGTTTCAGGGTTTAGGGCAGTGCAGTGGTGTTCGGGCAGTGTAGGGGGTCGTGCTGGGGGTGGTGTTTCAGGGTTTAGGGCAGTGCAGTGGTGTTCGGGCAGTGTAGGGGGTCGTGCTGGGGGTGGTGTTTCAGGGTTTAGGGCAGTGCAGTGGTGTTCGGGCAGTGTAGGGGGTCGTGCTGGGGGTGGTGTTTCAGGGTTTAGGGCAGTGCAGTGGTGTTCGGGCAGTGTAGGGGGTCGTGCTGGGGGTGGTGTTTCAGGGTTTAGGGCAGTGCAGTGGTGTTCGGGCAGTGTAGGGGGTCGTGCTGGGGGTGGTGTTTCAGGGTTTAGGGCAGTGCAGTGGTGTTCGGGCAGTGTAGGGGGTCGTGCTGGGGCTGGTGTTTCAGGGTTTAGGGCAGTGCAGTGGTGTTCGGGCAGTGTAGGGGGTCGTGCTGGGGGTGGTGTTTCAGGGTTTAGGGCAGTGCAGTGGTGTTCGGGCAGTGTAGGGGGTCGTGCTGGGGGTGGTGTTTCAGGGTTTAGGGCAGTGCAGTGGTGTTCGGGCAGTGTGAGGGGTCGTGCTGGGGGTGGTGTTTCAGGGTTTAGGGCAGTGCAGTGGTGTTCGGGCAGTGTAGGGGGTCGTGCTGGGGTGGTGTTTCAGGGTTTAGGGCAGTGCAGTGGTGTTCGGGCAGTGTGAGGGGGTCGTGCTGGGGGTGGTGTTTCAGGGTTTAGGGCAGTGCAGTGGTGTTCGGGCAGTGTAGGGGGTCGTGCTGGGGGTGGTGTTTCAGGGTTTAGGGCAGTGCAGTGGTGTTCGGGCAGTGTAGGGGGTCGTGCTGGGGCTGGTGTTTCAGGGTTTAGGGCAGTGCAGTGGTGTTCGGGCAGTGTAGGGGGTCGTGCTGGGGGTGGTGTTTCAGGGTTTAGGGCAGTGCAGTGGTGTTCGGGCAGTGTAGGGGGTCGTGCTGGGGTGGTGTTTCAGGGTTTAGGGCAGTGCAGTGGTGTTCGGGCAGTGTAGGGGGTCGTGCTGGGGGTGGTGTTTCAGGGTTTAGGGCAGTGCAGTGGTGTTCGGGCAGTGTAGGGGGTCGTGCTGGGGGTGGTGTTTCAGGGTTTAGGGCAGTGCAGTGGTGTTCGGGCAGTGTAGGGGGTCGTGCTGGGGGTGGTGTTTCAGGGTTTAGGGCAGTGCAGTGGTGTTCGGGCAGTGTAGGGGGTCGTGCTGGGGGTGGTGTTTCAGGGTTTAGGGCAGTGCAGTGGTGTTCGGGCAGTGTAGGGGGTCGTGCTGGGGGTGGTGTTTCAGGGTTTAGGGCAGTGCAGTGGTGTTCGGGCAGTGTAGGGGGTCGTGCTGGGGGTGGTGTTTCAGGGTTTGGGGCAGTGCAGTGGTGTTCGGGCAGTGTAGGGGGTCGTGCTGGGGGTGGTGTTTCAGGGTTTAGGGCAGTGCAGTGGTGTTCGGGCAGTGTAGGGGGTCGTGCTGGGGGTGGTGTTTCAGGGTTTAGGGCAGTGCAGTGGTGTTCGGGCAGTGTAGGGGGTCGTGCTGGGGGTGGTGTTTCAGGGTTTAGGGCAGTGCAGTGGTGTTCGGGCAGTGTAGGGGGTCGTGCTGGGGGTGGTGTTTCAGGGTTTAGGGCAGTGCAGTGGTGTTCGGGCAGTGTAGGGGGTCGTGCTGGGGGTGGTGTTTCAGGGTTTAGGGCAGTGCAGTGGTGTTCGGGCAGTGTAGGGGGTCGTGCTGGGGGTGGTGTTTCAGGGTTTAGGGCAGTGCAGTGGTGTTCGGGCAGTGTAGGGGGTCGTGCTGGGGCTGGTGTTTCAGGGTTTAGGGCAGTGCAGTGGTGTTCGGGCAGTGTAGGGGGTCGTGCTGGGGCTGGTGTTTCAGGGTTTAGGGCAGTGCAGTGGTGTTCGGGCAGTGTAGGGGGTCGTGCTGGGGCTGGTGTTTCAGGGTTTAGGGCAGTGCAGTGGTGTTCGGGCAGTGTAGGGGGTCGTGCTGGGGGTGGTGTTTCAGGGTTTAGGGCAGTGCAGTGGTGTTCGGGCAGTGTAGGGGGTCGTGCTGGGGGTGGTGTTTCAGGGTTTAGGGCAGTGCAGTGGTGTTCGGGCAGTGTAGGGGGTCGTGCTGGGGGTGGTGTTTCAGGGTTTAGGGCAGTGCAGTGGTGTTCGGGCAGTGTAGGGGGTCATGCTGGGGGTGGTGTTTCAGGGTTTAGGGCAGTGCAGTGGTGTTCGGGCAGTGTAGGGGGTCGTGCTGGGGGTGGTGTTTCAGGGTTTAGGGCAGTGCAGTGGTGTTCGGGCAGTGTAGGGGGTCGTGCTGGGGGTGGTGTTTCAGGGTTTAGGGCAGTGCAGTGGTGTTCGGGCAGTGTAGGGGGTCGTGCTGGGGGTGGTGTTTCAGGGTTTAGGGCAGTGCAGTGGTGTTCGGGCAGTGTAGGGGGTCGTGCTGGGGGTGGTGTTTCAGGGTTTAGGGCAGTGCAGTGGTGTTCGGGCAGTGTAGGGGGTCGTGCTGGGGGTGGTGTTTCAGGGTTTAGGGCAGTGCAGTGGTGTTCGGGCAGTGTAGGGGGTCGTGCTGGGGCTGGTGTTTCAGGGTTTAGGGCAGTGCAGTGGTGTTCGGGCAGTGTAGGGGGTCGTGCTGGGGGTGGTGTTTCAGGGTTTAGGGCAGTGCAGTGGTGTTCGGGCAGTGTAGGGGGTCGTGCTGGGGCTGGTGTTTCAGGGTTTAGGGCAGTGCAGTGGTGTTCGGGCAGTGTAGGGGGTCGTGCTGGGGGTGGTGTTTCAGGGTTTAGGGCAGTGCAGTGGTGTTCGGGCAGTGTAGGGGGTCGTGCTGGGGCTGGTGTTTCAGGGTTTAGGGCAGTGCAGTGGTGTTCGGGCAGTGTAGGGGGTCGTGCTGGGGGTGGTGTTTCAGGGTTTAGGGCAGTGCAGTGGTGTTCGGGCAGTGTAGGGGTCTTGCTGGGGGTGGTGTTTCAGGGTTTAGGGCAGTGCAGTGGTGTTCGGGCAGTGTAGGGGGTCGTGCTGGGGGTGGTGTTTCAGGGTTTAGGGCAGTGCAGTGGTGTTCGGGCAGTGTAGGGGGTCGTGCTGGGGGTGGTGTTTCAGGGTTTAGGGCAGTGCAGTGGTGTTCGGGCAGTGTAGGGGGTCGTGCTGGGGGTGGTGTTTCAGGGTTTAGGGCAGTGCAGTGGTGTTCGGGCAGTGTAGGGGGTCGTGCTGGGGCTGGTGTTTCAGGGTTTAGGGCAGTGCAGTGGTGTTCGGGCAGTGTAGGGGGTCGTGCTGGGGGTGGTGTTTCAGGGTTTAGGGCAGTGCAGTGGTGTTCGGGCAGTGTAGGGGGTCGTGCTGGGGGTGGTGTTTCAGGGTTTAGGGCAGTGCAGTGGTGTTCGGGCAGTGTAGGGGGTCATGCTGGGGGTGGTGTTTCAGGGTTTAGGGCAGTGCAGTGGTGTTCGGGCAGTGTAGGGGGTCGTGCTGGGGGTGGTGTTTCAGGGTTTAGGGCAGTGCAGTGGTGTTCGGGCAGTGTAGGGGGTCGTGCTGGGGGTGGTGTTTCAGGGTTTAGGGCAGTGCAGTGGTGTTCGGGCAGTGTAGGGGGTCGTGCTGGGGGTGGTGTTTCAGGGTTTAGGGCAGTGCAGTGGTGTTCGGGCAGTGTAGGGGGTCGTGCTGGGGGTGGTGTTTCAGGGTTTAGGGCAGTGCAGTGGTGTTCGGGCAGTGTAGGGGGTCGTGCTGGGGGTGGTGTTTCAGGGTTTAGGGCAGTGCAGTGGTGTTCGGGCAGTGTAGGGGGTCGTGCTGGGGGTGGTGTTTCAGGGTTTAGGGCAGTGCAGTGGTGTTCGGGCAGTGTAGGGGGTCGTGCTGGGGGTGGTGTTTCAGGGTTTAGGGCAGTGCAGTGGTGTTCGGGCAGTGTAGGGGGTCGTGCTGGGGGTGGTGTTTCAGGGTTTAGGGCAGTGCAGTGGTGTTCGGGCAGTGTAGGGGGTCGTGCAGGGGGTGGTGTTTCAGGGTTTAGGGCAGTGCAGTGGTGTTCGGGCAGTGTAGGGGGTCGTGCTGGGGGTGGTGTTTCAGGGTTTAGGGCAGTGCAGTGGTGTTCGGGCAGTGTGAGGGGTCATGCTGGGGGTGGTGTTTCAGGGTTTAGGGCAGTGCAGTGGTGTTCGGGCAGTGTAGGGGGTCATGCTGGGGGTGGTGTTTCAGGGTTTAGGGCAGTGCAGTGGTGTTCGGGCAGTGTAGGGGGTCGTGCTGGGGGTGGTGTTTCAGGGTTTAGGGCAGTGCAGTGGTGTTCGGGCAGTGTAGGGGGTCGTGCTGGGGGTGGTGTTTCAGGGTTTAGGGCAGTGCAGTGGTGTTCGGGCAGTGTAGGGGGTCGTGCTGGGGGTGGTGTTTCAGGGTTTAGGGCAGTGCAGTGGTGTTCGGGCAGTGTAGGGGGTCGTGCTGGGGCTGGTGTTTCAGGGTTTAGGGCAGTGCAGTGGTGTTCGGGCAGTGTAGGGGGTCGTGCTGGGGCTGGTGTTTCAGGGTTTAGGGCAGTGCAGTGGTGTTCGGGCAGTGTAGGGGTCGTGCTGGGGCTGGTGTTTCAGGGTTTAGGGCAGTGCAGTGGTGTTCGGGCAGTGTAGGGGGTCGTGCTGGGGCTGGTGTTTCAGGGTTTAGGGCAGTGCAGTGGTGTTCGGGCAGTGTAGGGGGTCGTGCTGGGGCTGGTGTTTCAGGGTTTAGGGCAGTGCAGTGGTGTTCGGGCAGTGTAGGGGGTCTTGCTGGGGCTGGTGTTTCAGGGTTTAGGGCAGTGCAGTGGTGTTCGGGCAGTGTAGGGGGTCTTGCTGGGGCTGGTGTTTCAGGGTTTAGGGCAGTGCAGTGGTGTTCGGGCAGTGTAGGGGGTCGTGCTGGGGGTGGTGTTTCAGGGTTTAGGGCAGTGCAGTGGTGTTCGGGCAGTGTAGGGGGTCGTGCTGGGGCTGGTGTTTCAGGGTTTAGGGCAGTGCAGTGGTGTTCGGGCAGTGTAGGGGGTCGTGCTGGGGGTGGTGTTTCAGGGTTTAGGGCAGTGCAGTGGTGTTCGGGCAGTGTAGGGGGTCGTGCTGGGGGTGGTGTTTCAGGGTTTAGGGCAGTGCAGTGGTGTTCGGGCAGTGTAGGGGGTCGTGCTGGGGGTGGTGTTTCAGGGTTTAGGGCAGTGCAGTGGTGTTCGGGCAGTGTAGGGGGTCGTGCTGGGGTGGTGTTTCAGGGTTTAGGGCAGTGCAGTGGTGTTCGGGCAGTGTAGGGGGTCGTGCTGGGGGTGGTGTTTCAGGGTTTAGGGCAGTGCAGTGGTGTTCGGGCAGTGTAGGGGGTCGTGCTGGGGGTGGTGTTTCAGGGTTTAGGGCAGTGCAGTGGTGTTCGGGCAGTGTAGGGGGTCGTGCTGGGGGTGGTGTTTCAGGGTTTAGGGCAGTGCAGTGGTGTTCGGGCAGTGTAGGGGGTCGTGCTGGGGGTGGTGTTTCAGGGTTTAGGGCAGTGCAGTGGTGTTCGGGCAGTGTAGGGGGTCGTGCTGGGGCTGGTGTTTCAGGGTTTAGGG